>BJBW01009068.1:37796-113521 GCA_004320125.1 Scolopax mira
TGCAGTATTCCAGCTGTGGCCTCACCAGTGCAGAGTAGATGGGGAGAATGACTTCCCGTGATCTACTGGCCACACTCTTCCCTATGCAGCCAACTTTTTTAGGGACTTCTATCTGTTCAGTTGTAAATTCCCAAATAACTTCAGTTGGCATGGTGCAGATCCTTAGTTAAAAAGAAAATTCCGGTTTAGTAATAAAAATATTGTCTTGGTTTTTTTCATCAGATCAAATGCACTTGCAGATGCTTACTGACAAAGATCTACTTAAAAATGTAATAATAGATGTCACTTATAAGGAAAAGCCTAAACCATGTTTGTTTTAGACAAGTGGCACACATTTCTGTGGCTCATTTCCACTTAAACTCCTTCTTGCTAAAATAAACTAGATCGCATTCACTTTGAGGAACACGCTAGCACCACTGCCTTCAGTGGGGAAAAAAAGACAAATCTCTTAATCATAAGTACAAGAGTACATAGTAAAGGAAAACTTAAGTTTGTTTAGGAATTTTGTCAAGGTTTTTTATGAATCCGGTACATTATAAATTTATTGGCAAATGCTAGAAGCCATTTCTCATAGTCGTAAAGCACTATTTATCACACATACATTTATATAAAACCAGCAGCGGCTAAATTGTGTCATAACCCGTTTCTGGGCTGTCAAACCCTGGAGCTGCTCTCCCTCCCCTAACCCTTTCTTCTCCCCACGGGGTGATCAGTATCTGGAGACCTAAGGGGAGCAAATAAAAATCCCAGAACTGATTTTTGATGTAGGACATGCGTGTCCTCCTGCTTGTCCCTGAAGATAGAAGGGGGTTGAGAGGGCTCCGGACACCAATGCTCAGTGGTGGAGCCTGGAGGGATGGGTTCTCCCCATGAAAACCCAAAGCCTGCAGATGGCAGCTACCACTGCAAACCCCATGGAATCAAGTCACAAAAATAACAGCGTTTATCATCTGGAGAAAAATGCAGCACCCCCAAAACCTAGCTTGTGCTTCAGATGTTCCATGCCTTTTCCACTCCTTTCCAGCACTGAGGCTCCGTGGGGCTGTCCAAATCCTAATGGCTTCAACAGGAGCTAAGCACTTGCTTAAAATTAAGCGTGTACTTACAAAGCCTCCTGAACCCACCACAACTTCACAAATTGATACAATTAAAATAATTCTTAAAGGAAAATGGATTAGTCCAGAGTCCACATAATGAAAAGTTTCTGTATATATAATAATAATACTAGACTAGGGTACTCTGATATCTCTACTAAATTACTAGGATTAGCTAAAAACAGAATCACAGAATCACAGATTCCCCTAGGTTGGAAGGGGTCTTTTAAGATCATCTACTCCAACCAATGGAAAAAAAAACCCCAAAAACCAAACCCACACAACCCCACACCACACCCAAAACACCACCAACCCAACACTAATCCATATCCCCGAGCACCATGTCAACTCATCTCTTGAACACCTCCATGGATGGTGCCTCAACTATCTCCCTGGGCAGCCCATTCCAAGGCCTGACAACCCTTNNAAATATTTCCTAATATCTAACCTGAACCTCCCCTGGCACAACTTGAAGCCATTACCCCTTGTCCTATCATCTGTGACCTACATCCTCTTCTCTGAAGGATGTAGGAGAACACATGAACATAATAATAAAAATGATCTTTTAAAAAACCCTCTGACTGAATTAATCGAATTCTTTCTCCCTGCTGAACACCTTGTACAGGTATACCTGGGCACCAGGAGATGCCTGTAACCGACCAGGTTACCTGTTATCCACAGATCTGCTGTTTTGGACCATTCACTTTAATAGGCTTATTGCAAGAAACCACTTTGGATCAGTAGAGTATAAGGACATGACTTATGTACGTATTTTGAAATGACAAAATGCACACAGACAGATAGAGCAGCAGCAAGCTCTTAAAAAACCTGTGAGCAGTGAACTGAATAAACTGGGAGCAGATTTCAATTTAAAGTTAAGGTAGAGCAGATAAAGTACATCAAGCTTTTTCCCTCCCTTAATAGGTCTTTAATAGGTCTCTATTGATTATAAAATTGTTTTAGTACCAAGAATTGTGCTTTCTTTTCTGCTCTCAACTCCCATTCAGCCTCTACTATGTTCCTCCTGCCCCCTCCCCAGCCACAGATCTGAATTCATTATTTTTTTTGTGAAATAATATGAAACCTTTGATATTTAAGATCAAATTCCTGGCTTCAGTGACACCTGTGAGTGCTGAAACATGTTCAAACAGCAATACCAAAAGAAAAAAAAAAAAAGGGAAAAAAGAAGGGTGTACAGCACATCCGGCCCTTTGAAAACACAAAGGAAAAAATTAAAAATACATGCATTTGTCTGAGACAGAATAGAGCTGTACACTGCAACAGTCATTAAAATTGAAGCTTTCCTCTTCTGCATTTTCATCATATCTTCCCATCCTTGGGACAGCTCTTCAGCCAGGCTAGAGAACAGATGGTGGCTTTGTCCACCTAATGCCACCCCGATTCCTTACTTTGGGGTGCATAAAGCAAATGAATCAGGCAGAAGAGCCCAGCTCTGACTCCTGAACTTCTTAACTCACTGACATTACTTCTTTTTACTTTTACATGTGATTATGATGCTTTAACAGTCTTCCCTTAAGAGAAGCCATCTACCAACACGTCTGTTTGATAAAGAAGCCACTTTGAAAATATATTTTCTATTATTATATGAAGCAGGAATCATCTACAGCTCATGATGCAATTGCTGACAGACAGCCTGTACAGCTGGCTTCAAAAGTAATTTTTTCTCCTCCCAAACCCCAATTGGTCTCCATCCATTCCAGCTCTCAGGGTCTGCCTAAGGAGCAATATCTGCAGTAAGTAAGTACTTTAGCAGGAGCATTTAACAATAGACCAAATATCCAAGTCATTACTGGTTGGGTAAATGCTGCAAAAGAGTCTAGACTGTAGGATTTTTAAGAAAGGTTGTACTACCTCCAAAAACAACAAAACCCCAAGTAACCAAAAAGGACAGGACTGGCCCTGTGTGTTTCTTTCATAAAAAAATTGTATATAAAGCACGTTTTTCTTGCTAATGAGCCTGTCTACTTTTTATTTCCGTAAACGGTCAAATTCACAGGGATATTCTTTACCCCTTAAATTTTAGAGATTTCCTTTTCTGGCAGAACAGTTCAAATACATAGCCCAGGTTAAATATGGTCCAGGATCAAGGGACACCCCAGGGACACTGCACAGACCTCCCCCAGTATTATGGTAACGAAGGTCAGAGACTTAACTGGTGTTAAACCATCACAGTCACCCGAACTGGCTGTGACTGTGCCAGGATTGCACAGTCTGCACATCTGTCCCCAAAGGTGGAAGAGACTGGGCCCCAGAATGGCCACCAGTCAAGACCTGTCTCTGCATTAGCAGGATACCCATCTAGGTTTTGAGATAGGAACTGAGACAACCAATGGACAGGAGTTACAAGACACAAATTAATGAGCATGGTAAAACTGAAAGACGGCAACCAACCATGTATTTTAAACGCAAATTTCCAATTTTTTTTTCTACCTTTCCACAAACATAAGCACAAACCCATGCACCCCAAGTCCCTCTGCCAGATGTTCTTTCTCAGGTTCCTGGTTTTCAGAGACACTTAGTGAATTGAGAAATGAAGAGCAGGGTCTCTGATGGACTTTAGGCTCATCAGGCTCATCAATACCACTGACCAAGACGCACAAAAGCAACTCTGAGAATGTGCAATACTGGGGTCAGACAGCTAAGGTCCTTTGGGCTGCTGTGTCCCTGTGCTCACCACCCGTGCTTGGAAGCATCACCTTATGCTTTACGCTCCAACCCTGCTCAGCCCCTGTCTCGCTTGGCCCTAGGCATGGACACCTGCAAGTTTTATTTCACATTCAGCATAACTAAAAAGCATTCAGCAATTTTGATCACTGTGACCTTCGTTGGGCTGAAATCAGTGCCTTCCTGCAATGAAGAAATGGGCCATGTCAGCCAATCTAAATCAGGTAATGAGAAAGATAATTGACCAGGTGACTACAATGTGGAAACAACTGTCCTGGGTCAGCCCAAAGTAGCTCAGAACTCCTTCTCCAACAGCGGCCATGAGCAGATGCTCTTCCAAGAGTACAAAGTGCTTTTTCAGTCTCCAGCCATCTGTAGCTCAGAGGATTCCAGAGACAAGGTTAATGTCTGTGTATTCAGTAATATTCAGCGCATTTCTCTTGCACAAAATGGCCCTGTCCCCCAGTAAACCCATGAAAACTTCTCATATTCCCAAAATCTTGAAGGAGCTCCACAGCTAATATGCAGGAATAGGAAAAAGACAGCAGAAAACACAGAATAGAATCAGTAGGGAAAAAACATGACAAAATTGATTGAATAATTTTCTTTACAAAGCTGTTTCAGTTCCATGGCCTAAGCCAGATCTTATCTTCAGTTGTGATATATCAGTATACATCTGAAGTACCTCCACCAAAGTTTTCTCATAGCGGTCCAGTTCAAACCAGCATTCAAACCACAAACTTTATGAAATTTTAATCTGCCTTGATAATTGTGCTGGTGCTGCAGCACTGGAAAATTCAGATCGTTTGCCCTTTTGTGAGTTTCAGCACAGTCCTCTAAAGGATTTTTTTAATCTTACAAATGCATTAAGAGAAAAGGGACCACCACACAGGTGAGCAACTGGGATTATATTAGGAGGAGGCGGATGTCACTCAGAGTAGAATAATCAGGGTGTACATGTGAAACAGATGCTGCCTGTGTAAAACAACCCAGTGTGCTGAGCTGAATCACTGAAAATGCAATTACACCTGCATCTTGGGTTATTGGTAACAGGTCTGCTTATTGAAAACCCGTCTGGTTTTATCTGGGCTACAGGACTGTGAAACAGGAAGAGAGTAATGCAGATTTTTCAACCAAACCTCTTCACCTGACACCTCCATTTTTAGTTTCCCCAGAAAAAATAAGATTCAACAGTAGGTTTATAGTCCAACTTGCCTTCTGTTAATTAAGGTTGTGACTGTTTTAATGTTTTGAATCTTGATTCTGCCTGAAACAGGTATCCTTGCAAACGAGAGAAAGGGAGAAAAAGTGAAAGAGCAAGATGGAGAGGAACTCCCACCTGAGACACAGCACAGAACTGCCCAAGCCCTGGCATAAATTCTCATGGTCAGCACGAGCAGTGCAGCTAGTACAAATGGATGCAAACAATTTAAAAGACCTAATGGTATAAAAAGCCTTTTGTTGCTTTTTTTTTTTTTTTAAGCAATATTATAAATAAAGATGGTTCTTTGAAAAGCTTCCCAATAAATCTGACAGACAGAAAGCATTTCTGGTATCATTAGGAAAAAAAAAAAAGAATTTTTCGGAATTCAGTCCGAAGCCTGGATTTTCAGTTCAAGCTTCGCTTAGCTCTCCTTTTAATAAAATCATCTTCTTTCAGAGCAGAGTTAGACTAAGTCATTGTCACTTTTTAATCAATTGCATGTGGAATTACCAAAGCTCATTAGCTCTGAGAACTCATCTCAGGGGCGACGAGTTCCTGCTTTCACTTGTTCCAGCACAGCGCAGGGTACGCTGCAATTCCCTCCATGACATTGCTGGCACACAGCCCTCCTAATCCCCCAGCGAATCTTCCAGAGAGTTTTATTACTCACAATATGTAGCATAACAATTGACTGTATTGTACCTACACATATAGACTCTCGCCTGTTAAAGATTATAGGTCTGGTCGTAAAAGATGGGAGTTTCCCCCACTGGCTTTGTTTTGCTTTGTATAGGTTCTTTGTACACCACCCATCGACATCAGCCTCCCAAGGCTTGCAGGATGTCAGTGGACTTGTATTTTTAACCTATTCTTTTTTTTTTCTCAGACATGTCTGGACTCCCTAGCAAGACAGTTGTGCAAAGTATATGGCCGTCTTGTTGCTTTTTATCTTTTAACAGAACAAAACCCAAACAAGCAAGACTGTCCCGGTTGTGTGTTGTATTAGGTTTTGACACAAATCAGAAGCAAGGAAACAAACCCAAAGCACATCCTACTCACTGTTTAGGTTTCGATGGTGGCATTTGTGTGTTCACTTTGTATGGAATTGCTTCTGTCAGGTACATAACATTTATTGTAAATGTTTGTCTCGGTGTAAAGCACGTAACAGAATCAATATAGAAATTAGTAGGTGCTGTTGTATTGATTCTATTCACATTTTTTTAGCTATGAGAACTTTTTAAAAGAAACATTAATGAAATAACAAAATAATTTATATTGATCGCTGCAAAAAAAGATACAAGATAGACAGTTGGAACAAAGCCATAAACTGTAAAGGCTGTTTAACTGTGTGGCTGCTTAATAACCAACATCACTTTTAAAATAATTTATTGACCAGCTTTCCACCAGCTGCTATGAGAAGAGGAATCCATTCTACCTTTTCATACTTGGTATTGCTAATTGTAATAAGATATTCAGGCAACAGTAATAAAAGCTCATTCTAAATCTGGTGGGAACCAATGAAAGCAATTACAGTGAGGGCTTGGTACTGTCAAACTGTCAGGTTTCAAGCTTAATGTAATTCTTTAGAGTTTACACTTTATTTTAGAAGAAAAAGACTGCGAGCCATTTTCCATTGAGAATGCAATGAGACCGAGGAAGCAGACCATTTAACTGCAGAATGCTGAAAACTAGATAAAGCACCAATAAAATTATATGTCATGTCACAGAAATTCCTGGGGAAGGGACCTGTCTTGCATTCTTGGATATTACTAGTGAAAAAATATGACAAGGTCCTTGAGGACCTTGGTGGGGTGGGAAAAATTTCAGAGGTCTAGGAAGCTGGTTTATTTAAATTT
Source organism: Scolopax mira (assembly GCA_004320125.1). Classification (NCBI taxonomy): domain Eukaryota; kingdom Metazoa; phylum Chordata; class Aves; order Charadriiformes; family Scolopacidae; genus Scolopax; species Scolopax mira. Next base: position 44,636 of record BJBW01009068.1, read on the forward strand.
TATCAATTGCTTCTGTTTTTCTAGGCTAGGGACATGTTCCATTGTGGAAGAAACAATGAAATAATATAAAATAATAACGAGTCATTAGGTTTAGCCTGAATACTGCCATTTATCAGCAGAATGTAATCTGCCCAAAGTCTTTTCTACAGCTGCTTGCAAAAGTAGCAGGGATGCTTATGTCCGACACACCCTTCCAAATAGCACAAACTTTGTCATTATACAAAACACTAAACTGCCAAAACAAGGTGCATTCCAGGACCTATCTGTATGAAAGTCAAATATGGCATAAAGTGTGGCACTGACAATATGGAAATATACCTATTGTGTGTTTCCTCCAGAGTGGCAATTGGAAAGTGCCACTGCGTCTACACAACTATAGAATCAATCCAATCTCAACTTGGAAAGGACCCATAAGGATGATGGAGTCCAACTCCCTGCTTCTACCTAAAACTAAATCATGTGACTGAGTGTTGTCCAGAGGCCCCTGGAACTCTATACCTCAACTCAGTCTCCAGCTCCTAAGCTGAAGCTCCCTATGATGGTGAAAATCATTCTGAATGATGACTGGATGCACCAGGAGGCAGATCTCTCACAGAAGACAGATTACTTTACCTGTTTCTTACAAATATTCCACAAAACAACTGTTAGTTTATAGTGAACCAGAAGTCAAGCTGCTTGCAGAGCAGCCAGTGAGTAGAATACAACAAATAATGATGCACAAAGACAAATTCAGTGGAAAAAATACCCCACTTTGATTTGTGTATTAATTCTACATTGAGGGAAATAATATTTTCTCTTCTGCTGGGGGGACAGGCACATTAAAACTTTGTGAATGAGAGTACAACACATAAGGCCACATAAGGGACCTCAATAATGTGATGAAGATCTGGCAGAGATGCATAAGTTAGGAGAAATGACTGCAGAAGGAAACCTCAGTTCTGTATCCAGGAGTGGTAAGGAGCCATCTACACTATCTATGTTACATCTGCTCGCCTCCAGCAAAGAGGAGGAGTGGACAGACTATAAATAAATCAGCATGGTATATTAAGAACAACTGAGACTTTGATAAAACAAGTATTAATGATTTTGGGTAGTGACAGTTGTTGCATTTATTATTATTTTTTAAAACAACTTTCCTCTGTTAGCCAAAAAAATCCCAGCAACAACAAAAAAAAAGCAATGCGTTAATCTACAGCCTAGGAGAAGGCTTAGCAAATTAATTAAAACAAAGTTGTCCCTGGGCACAAAGGGTAGAACAACACAAATGTGAAAGCAGCTGATGGACATGGTATCATTTGCTGCTTACAGATGAGGTGCCTGTTTGGAGAAAGGGAGGCTGTTTGGGCTTAAACTGCTTCTGCTCTTCCCTGCACAAGCACAGCAGTTAAATGAACAGACAGGCACATTTAAAGACTCCCTCTTCCCAACAGGAAGTGCTTAACAGACAGAAGAAAGAGTTGGTAGACAAGATACAAAGAAAAAAACTCTTATTTTGATTACTAAAGCTGCTGCAAAACCAAGGCAGAAAGAAATACACATGCTCCCAGACAGTATTTGTTTACTAAGATGTTATTTCGCTTCCTGTAAGCATCCTAGAGCTGTTCCCAGCCTTACAAACACCAGCAGAGTCAGAGGGCTTGGGATCCAATGGAGGTTTATCAGAACCACCGAGTTCTTCTCAAGCCTTTAAACAGCAGAAAATCATGAAAGCATATACCTCTTGTAAGATTCCTGTATTACCGCTTCCAGAAATGAGAGGGGGGAAAAAACCCAGCCCTCCCTCTTTTACAGAGTGGGATGAAAAACAGGGTAACATGAACACTGAGGACAATTCTTTTGAAGTCTGGATCAAAAAAAGAATGAAGCCTTGGGGCAGGGGCAGAAGGTGGAAAGTTACTACTTTATCATATTGAGTCATTCATCCTCAGCACCTTTGTGTATTTGTTACGTGTCAGTAATTATAAAATAGACAACAAAAGTAGGATGAAACTAGCCATTCCTAGACAGATGATGCTTAAGTCAAAGATGTGCATTTTTTCCTTTGTATTGTTGACTGAAAAGACAAAAACACTAGTGAAACTGTCTCTGGTGAGCAGTCCAGATCAATATGAGGCGAACAGCTAGAATTAAATCAATAAAAGGAATAACGAATCCAAAGACACATCTATCTAAAGCGAAAAACCTCAGGTGATTCAAATTCCCTCACAGATACTGTCCTGCCAAACTGGAGTTGACTGACCTCCACAAGACTCAAAGCTGATAATCAACTGTCAAATCAACTGTTAAAAAAAAAAAAAAAAAAGAAAAAATGGAAAACTGTCCTGTGCAGTATTGCATTGTATTGTGTCATTGTGTGAACAGCCTTCTGGGCTCTGTCCTCTCTCATTTCTCATTCCCATCATATAGAGAAGGTAAGAGCAGCAGAAGAAGCATATAAGCCCCTTACGACACCCATGGGATGTCTTCTACTCCAGGGCTCACTAGCAGACACCACTGGGACACTGCTTTGTGTCACCACAAACCATCACCTGGATGCTCTGTTTGGTTTTGCCTGCACCACCACCACCACATCCATTCCTGCTTCAATCCTAGTATGTATGAAGATTAAAAATGGAATGTTACAGACCTGGGTAAGGAAGAGAAATGTATGGGTCTCCTGAGGACCACTCAAAACAACACAAGTTTGGACCAAAATCACATTCACAGAGAGGCTGTCACTGGCAGACTGAAGGTGGCTGCTGGAGAGGTGAGCAGATGTCACACTATGTAGTAAAAGCAAGTTGTTATTGGCACAGGCTTAGAATAGTCACATTGCACATGTGTGTCTAAGCTGCAGTGGCTTATGCAGTTTGTCCCAAACCAGTGCCAAAAACACCTATTTTCCCACTGTGCCTCTCCATGCATTTCATTTATTGCTTCCACCCTCATCGTCCAGCAGTCCAAGTGGCAAAATCCAAGTGCTGCCTCTGACGGGAACAGGAACACAGTAGCTGCCTGGCATGAACCCAGTATGGCTCCAAACTGGGAGAAGCTGGATCTGGGCCAGCTCCAGCATAGGCAGCTTTTGGTGTCAGGAACAGTTTTCAAAGGTTATGTACACCACACTCGAACAGAACCTCCAATGGATGATGTATTGCTAGCCTTTCCAAATGTGAATTTTAATGGAGAAGCAAGTCCCAGAATCACTAGAGGGTTTGTTGAGTTAATGTGTTAATTGTGCTTCTCTGGGCTATAGGAAACTAAAAGTATCTTCTGTAAAAAATATAATAAAAAACCCCCCTAAACAACCCAATCCTGGGAATAAACACACTCAGCAAGGAGTATGGCAACCCTAGCACAAAGATTTGTCAAGATGTCAGTTGAAAAGACTACTGGGAAAAATCATACAGAAAAGACTCCTGGTAAGACTGTTATTATTGCAAAAACCCACAATGATAAGTAATACTTGCTAGCATTAACAGCTATTTTGCAAGGCCAGAGTCCAACCCTATCATTCAAGGGAAAAATAGAACAACCTTAAACAGGAGATTTGGAAACAGACTCCTCTAAAACATCTTGAAGTCAGTTTGCCAAAACCAGCCACCTTTGCAGGTCCTGGGTTCCAATGGTCATCAATTCTTGTGATATTCTACCTCAACGAGAAGTCCAATGAAACTGTGGTCCACAGACCCCCTAAACCTGTCCCCTACAAGACAGATACTCGGGGAGCTCTGTAGCACCAAAGTGCATTTTAAAGCCTGACAATCTCACGGCATCTGAAACTGGAGGATATTGAGCAAATTTCACGAGAATATGTTCTTGCCAACTCTCCTTGGAATAATCTATGTCTATAAAGCTATTTATATGTATAGCCAGTTGGGAATTTTCTGGCTATGCTTTTCAGCCAAATCAAAGACACATATTAAATATACACCCATGTTAATTTTAAGAAATGTTGGGAAACTAGGGGTTTGGGTTCATAAACCTATGACCTAATTATGCTTGCCCACATACAGCTCTTTTCCTACCCATGACAGATAAAATGGATAGCAACCTTTACTACTTTTCCTGAAATTTGTTGTGAAATGCTCCCGTCACCAGTGGTGCTCTGGTCTTTCTTACACAAGACCGTTTTAGAGACTAAACAACATACATTGTCAGAAAGCCATTAGGTTTCACTCAAATTTAAATCTCTAATTTTGGGGAAGAGATGTTAAAAAAGGCTTACAAACTAGAATGGCATGTGGCACTGTTCAGCGTAAGTCTTACATACAATATTAGTGAATAATGCAACAAACTGCACCTGGGCCAGACACAGTCTGATCTGCATGGGACAGACCAAAAAAAAAAACCCATGTAGGACTTAATTTCATGAATTGTGTGCATCTGGCTTGATGCAGCACTGAAGTTGTCACCAAGACCCAGCATCAACCCCTCTTTGTCTCTTCTGCCCTCTTTGTCTCTTCTAGAAGTCCATCTGGAAGAATGTAACAGCAGATAGCCATTTTTAGTAAAATGAACGTTTACAGCTTTTAATTTGGCGTTTTCAAAAGTAAAATATGATTATACTCTCGCTCGCACCTGAACTTTTAAAAGTGTCCTCCTTGTCAAAGAACAAAGCCATTAATATCTCCCTTTAAAATACACCATATATATCACTGTATAGTGGGAAATGTCTAACAGGGGAAGGAAAGAGAGACATTTGTTTTATATGTATACCAGACAAAAAATACAGATAGCAAGCACCAACTTAAATTTGTTCTTGAAGATTCTTGTCTGAGAAAGGAACAGATGAGTCATTATGTTTGCTGCTGTGACAAGACAGTCTTTATTCTCAGCTTTTTCAGTTTTTGTCATACATTTGAACTCATATTTCTGGGTGAATAGACTAAAGAGAGTCTTGAGGTAAATATTAAACCAGGGACTGCAAGGTGAATAAAAAGCCTTTTCTCAGACAATCTTTTAGTTAAAGCTCGTTGTTTCAATACATTACTCACTTAGGCTTCAATTTCTGTGCGGCTGGAAACTTACTAAAAAAATCTAATAAAACACAAATGATCAAACATGCCTTTTTCTATATATTTGGATGTTAAAGGAGCATTTAATAAATATTAATTAGAGCATTTCCTCTGATCTGGACAGTTACAGCTTTACGTTTAACAGAAATTTCCAACAGAACTATAGTTACCTCAACAAAAGACATGTAAAAAATAACTTTGCATATGTTTAATATACCAATTCATCCTTACATGCTATTTTTCAACTCAAATGGTTAATTTTAGAACAGAGAGAGGTGTATCTTGGTTTCTGTCAAGATAAACACTTGTGACATATAGTGCACAGAAAATAATCCAAAATGACAAAATTGATTTTGGAAAATGACATGCACTAACACAGCTAATAGTGGGTAATTCTAGGTTGGGATTTACCAGATTTGATTTGAACCATAAACTATTTCTTAGTTTACAGCTCTATGGAATAATACTTTAATGTGACTGTGGCACATTTCCCATAGACAAAACCTCATTCTGAAGAGGTTTCTATTTCCTTATTCTATTTCCGTAGACTAGCAGACAGTGTCTCATTGTACTGATGACATTGCAAGAAATGCAGGCTTTTGACTAAGGGGATTGTCATTGAAATGAAGACAGATCACATGTTAGACTCAGTTGGATTAGTTGGCGTTAGTGCTCCATGCAGGTACTGTGATGGTTATTATTTCCTATGGCTTCATTTCTTATAGCTGCATTTCACAGAATAATTAGGATCTCCCATTCACAGACAACCCTCTATTTGTGTTTTCCCCTCCCGACACACACTCTCTGCATGGTGTGTGGATGATTACAAACATCACAGGTAACACCAGGCAGGAAACACCTCCAGAAATGTGTCTGTTTTTATCACAGGTCCAAGGACTCAGCAGTTTCACCTCCTTTCCATCCACGCTCTCCATGCACAGCTGAAATCCCAGAATCTCCTTCTCTGGAGATCATCTAGTCCAACCCCCCTGCCAAAGCAGGTCCACCCAGAGCAGGTCCCACAGGAACGTGTCCAGGTTTTGAATGTCTCCAGAGAAGGAGACTCCACCACTTCCCTGGGCAACCTCTAACAGGGCTCTGCCACCCTCACAGGAAAGAAGTTCCTCATGATTATATGGAACTTCTTATATTCAAGAATATATTCAAGTTCGTGTCCATTTCCTCTTGTCCTGTGACTGGGCACCACCAAAGAAAGACTGGCCCCATCCTCTTGACACCCTCCCTTTAAGTATTTATAGCTGTTGATCAGATCCAATCAGCCTGCATGAGCAATAATTTTTCAGCACCTTGCACAAAACGATTGACTGGTTTTATAAGGAATCCTAGTGAATGAACAAACCTTCTCTATTCCTTCTGGTTTTGGTCCACATACCTCATTTTCTACTGTCCTCCCCTTTGATACTGCTTTCTGTGTTATATTCCCTTATTGTGGGGGCACAAACAGCTGAGCCAGGACTACAAACTCCTCTGACTTTGGACTCTGCCAAGAGTGTGTGGGCCCAGCGTGAAGAAGCAGTTCAGTGATCCAAAGTTCCTGTTGCCTAATCGGTCCTTTCACCCTAGCCAGGAGGCAGTCATGCCTCTGCTGCGGTTCTCCAAAAAACCATGAATTATATGGCAGCACAATGAACTATCAATTACTGACCCAATTTGCAATGCTGGGAATCAAATCCCAAAGAATCTGAATGATCAAAGAAGAATCGTAGGTTGCAAATTTTATTGCCGTATTTTTACTGGAACATATTTTACTCCTCCTAAAATCACCCGCATTAACACAATACTTGCACGGTCTGGAGCTGTTTAAACAAAACCTCATTCCACAATTCAACATTTCAAGGAAATTAGCCAAGTAATACGACAAAGCATTTTCTTAGGAGTATTAGAAAAAGTAGGAAAAGTTTTGAAGATTTAACTTTTGTCCCTGAAGCCTTAAACTTTGGAAATCAACCATATAGCATAATTCTTCTAGATAATGAAATATATTTGTAACAGATTTTACAATTAAGTGAATGAAAACTGCTATAGAGTCTGTTAGGGATTATCAAACCACTGTAAAGAATTCACTGTTACATCAAGCCTACCATTAAATTTCTTGTGCATTTAGACACAGGTATTAGAGAAAAAAATAACATCTTAAGCTGAGAGAAATCCACACCTCCAGAAGATAAGGACTTAATTTAACCTACGGATCAAAATATGAAGGTAACAAATCAGCTAAGGGGATGCATACAGCATAATGTATATGCATCAAGGCAAACAGCACGTGGTTTTCATTGTTATTTTCCACTCTACATCCTGTTGGTGTGTTGTCAAAATCACTGGAAATAGACAAAGCACAAGCTTGCACTCCTGTTGGCACGAGTGAGGTTTAAATGGATGCATTTATGGAATTTTTTGCTGCCACCAGCCCCAGCTTTCATAGAAGGAGCTTCAGAAAGGAAAGAAGCTTTGGTCGCTTTCCAGTGAAGTGAGATCTCCAGAAGAAATTTAAGCAACACCAGACCATAATTGCAAAACAACATCCCCTGTGAATTCTGGCAAGGTCTTGCCTTCAAGCACCTTATGGAAAATTGTCCTTAACATGTAACTTGCTGGGGGGAAGGTGTGAAAAAAGAATAGATTATGTCTTAGCAGCAATGTGATTGGGTTTGGTGGTTTATTGGTTTGTTTCTTTTGGGTTTTTTTTTCTATAGTGGACAGACAAAAAAATTTGTTCTTTTCCTTCTTTTCTAATAGTTTATTCTTCCCGAGTGTTGTCAGGGAGGTCCCTCACACTAATAGGTGTTAAAGTCACCAGCCTTCTCTCAGAAGCTGCCCAAGCTTTCAGAGGCTTCAAGCTTTTTTCTGTAATTTTGCACACTAGGATCTTGGGTGTGGATGGAATCTCATTCCTCTAGTTGTAACTTGGCTATCATAAGCCAACTGAAAGCAGTGCTCCTCCTGGTAGGAGGAACCTGCAGTAAGGTTCAAAGAAGTGAAACTCCCCTCAAACATGCAGAGAACATAAAAGGAATCAGAAAAACAGATGAAATTGAATGGACAGATGCATACAGCAAAGCACAGTAGTTCTGGACCTCCCAGGGGCAACAAGTAGTCTGTTCTCCTGAACACCAGCCATGTAGACCTGACCAATGGCTTTAAACACAGGGATCTGAACGTAAGGACTCAGATATGGTTCCCACCTTTGGCCAGCTTCCAGCACCACCCAGATTTATACACACCTTTACAGTCTGGAACATCATATTCTCTGCCCCTTGAGCCATCGTGCTTTTACAGCTCCTGCATCTCTAAAAGTAAAGACTTTGGGCTTCACTTGGATGACCACTCTTAGAGCAAGACAGTGATGGACAGAAACTCCAGGAAGGTACCAAGTATTATGGAAAGTTCCAAATACAGTCCACAAAAGCTGGAAATTTGACTCCATGGAGGTTGTGGGTAAAAAACCTGAAGAATAAATTCAACAAAGCGCTCAAATTGACAAACTCAGGCAGACTTTTTACAACATACACTCAGCTGCAGTGATCTTACAGAAGATGCATACGTGCTATGGTTGAAGCTGAAATATCCCAAAGCACTACACTTCTGCTGAGAGAGAGACAGGATTATCTTTTTTATTACAGTTCAGCCAGTTGAAGCTACTCCCACCTGCCCAGAGTGGAAGGATGAGCAGCACAGAAAGTCAGATATGTTCTTTTACTCCTGCCCCTCTTAAATAGGTTTGCAACCTTGTTCGTGGGCGGCATTTACAGGGTCACGTTTACCCATAATCTGTGCTTTCAGACTCATTAAAAACTAGCAGAGTTTTGTTCCTAAGTGTCTAAACCATGAGATTTAGGTTCTCCAATGCTTTCAGTGTTTCAGAAAGCTGCACTTTCATCATGGCAGTCCCAATATGTTAGCATCATTTGAATGCAGGATCAGACAGGTATCCATACCCTGCATATGAACTATGCACTGAAAATACTGCACGGTTCTTTCTTCACCAAAGAAAGACCAAAGATAAGTTTTTTAATCACAGTAACTCATTTCAGCAGAAACTACTCCTTAATGGGGAACCACTCAGCAAAATCACTTGAACTGATTGCCTTGATACCCTAATGAAATCTTGACTTATACCATATTCAGCTCATTGGATCTCAAGTGTGATTGCAAGAAGCACAGACAGGGAAAATGAGGTAACACCAACAGAGAACACACCATTTATATATATAAATTATTTCTAATAAAAGATGGTGCATGACAAGGAGGCAGAATGCCCTGACAACTTAAAAGAGAGATTTGCAAGAGATTTCAGTGCTTGCATTTATCTCTATATACAAATCTAGAGCTGTACTGGCTTCTTGCATGTACACAGCAATACATTTCTCTATTTACACTGGTTTTCCAAACGACAGTATTACATGAGGGGTCTTTATTTACCTGTAATTCCTTACAAAGGCCTGTGAAGAGAAACAAGCTCTGTGGAATTTGTCAAATTAATCTATTACAGAATTCTTCCTCATTACCAGCACAGTTTTAAATGAAGCAAGAGATGCTGCTTCATTTTTCTCTGGAAATATTATTTTGCAAGCCAACAAATGTAACTGACAATTTCTTAACATATTATCCAAAAGATCTTTTTCTTTTCAAGTCATTTTCCTTAATCCCATTTGTCATATTACATTCTCTGCTTTGTGTTGATACCCTTCAAGTGTTATCAAATGTTTCCTGTGTTGTCCTTTAGCCAGCCTGCATGTATTTAACCTAACACTGTTCCTTATAAATCCAGGCTCCAAATACCTTTCCTGTGAATGCTGTTCTTCTCTCTGCTTCTGCAGCTGTCAATATGTTTCTGCTAACAAGACTTCAGCATCCCAAGTGACAGGAGACCTCTTCTTATTAGACTAAAATTGAATCGGTCTTTATTGCTATCAAATCAGTATTCTAAATTAATGCGTAATTTACTGTCAGCTACTACTTTTAAGTCTCTTTTGGCATCACTGCTTTCCAAGGTTTCTCTCACTCATAGGAATCTGTGTCTCAGATTATTTTTCCCTTGATAGGCTTGCACTAATTAATGTTTCTAAAATGCTTTTAAAATGGAAAGCACTATATAAATATTAAGTATCCTTATCTGTAATGGGAAACATGCTCCATTACCATTGTCACATAAACTTCATATCAACACACTTTATGCATAGTACTTGGTCATGGGCACTTGATTTCCTAAAAAGCATTGCTAACTGAATACATTAATGAGAAATATTTATGTGCAGGGCTATGTACACATAAGAGCTGGGGCACGCATTGTATGTGTTACACACACAAAATATAGCTTAAACTACTCTGTTGTTTATGTATTTAACATAAACAGAAACTTAGTCCAGTTTACAATTTTGCATATGCCTTTGAAACCCATTTTCACCATATAAACACTGTCTTATTGAAATAGTGACTGCCCAGCAATGTTTGTTGCAGGCAATTGTTCAGTACTGAATGAAGTGATGTTTGGTAAGTTTAGGTACTAATTATTAAAAAAATAAACAACAAAACTCCCTGTATTTTTGCTACCTAGCATTACATATATTTAAGTTTAATGTGTATCATTCAAAATGCTCTGTTCTGAAAAGAAATGCAAAATATTTGCTTATATTTTAGCACCTTTAAACCACAGGTAATCAAGAAGACTGCAAATTGTCATTATTGCAGATGATACTGTGCAGCATCCATTCTCACAGCAGGAGCTGATGTCCCATGGTGCCCTCAGGGACTCACAGTTCATAGCTGGTGGGTTTATAAAACAAAGCACATGCCTAAAGGGGCAACGAGCACTGGGGAGAAGACAAAGGACGGAAACTGGCCCAGATAATTTGTTAAAGGAGGCATTAAATAGGTTGGCGAGGTTTGCACTTCCAAAATGCTTTATTCTTGGTCCCAGTCCAATAAATCACTTACCATACAAGTCAATGGAATTCTTCAGAGATTTGAAGGTTAAATTTGTGTTTACGTGTTATGTTTGGTAGGCATCAGCAGAGTCACCACTCACCAGGACTGACCTACCATTTAGCTCAGGTTTTTTTTTTGAGTCTACCAACTTTGGACCCAGAAAGCTCTGTAAGCCTAGGTGGATGGCATATCTTCACTTCCACCTGTATATTTTTCCCAACAAACCTATTTACAATGGGTCACAGTATGAGGCATTTTATCCCTCTTTTTCTGGACTAGTTTCTCTCTCCAAAGCCGAGTACAAAGAAGAAAAAGCACCACTCACTCTTCTTGAAGACTATAAGAAAACCATTCTATCCAACCATGTAATGTTTTTCTGTGACAGCCTGTACTTGCAGTGATGCTGAGTTGCTGAGTGACAGGTGTGTTCCCAAGAGTCCTTTCCACAGGTGGAGGCTGATACACCTGTGTCGTATTTGCTAAACCAGTTTCAGATAAACCACCAGTAAATTGCTTAGTTTGGAGATTGTTTAAGCAGAACAGCACACAGCCAATGCACCCGTCATGCTACCACAAGACCAAAAAAAGGTGTGCTTGCCTGCCTTATAAAACACAGAAGGGAGCCCTAAACTCATATAAAATGTCTAGACTCTGGATAAACAGTCACCAAAGGCTGTGCTGCTGCTAGTTACTGAATTACAATGAAGATGAAGCTGTAAATTAATAGGATGTGAGTCATGTTCAAGGATCAGTAGCAGGTTTAAGACAATCTTTGCCTTCTAGGATCTCCAGGGTCACCTACAGTGCCAAAGATGCAGCCACAGGACCAGTTACCTAGGCTTCACTCACCAGAGTACAATTTCCCAGTCAACCTGCAGGAGATCCTCAGCCCAATTCACTTCTTGACTAAGCACATCTCACCTCCCAAGACCCAGCTGGAGTATGTGAGGATTTGCAGTATCTCTATGAATATTGTTAATATTTATTATTATTAAGGTCTGTCTCCTCAGCAGCACGAGAAAATGCAGCTCACTGAGTTGCAGTTTCTGTGTCCTCATATAATTCATGTAACATCACTGGGAATTCAGGACTGTCTGCACAGACACGAGGGAAACTTAAGGTGAATGAACAAAATGTAAAGAAAAATTTAGTACAAATAGGTTATTTCAGGAGTACAGTCTATATTATTATAGTTTCACTCTGTTAACTTGATCGTACAGTTCAGTGTACTTTATTTTCTACACATTGATACAACACTTCTAGTTGAGTATTACCCTCCATGAATTCTAGTGTGTTAAAATTGCTTCAGATTTTGTTTCCTGGCACAACGTATGGCAAAAACTATGACAACGTAGGTTTGGAAAAAAATTTCCTGTATCCTCAGGATTATACAAACAAAAAGCACAATTTTTACTTATACTACTCTTCATAGTAAAAGATAACTACAAAAACAATAAGAAGAATACCACAACAGGTTTGCAAGGGATTTCTTAAAGGTAAAAGACATGTTTGAGATGTTAACAGCAACCTCAGCAAACATGCTGGAAAACTCCTAGCCATTTAAAAAAAGTGATGATGCTAATTAAAACAAGTATCAGTACTACTATCAGTAGTCATTACCTTCCCTGGTAATGGCTGCCTCCTACTTTCTGTACCGCGGAAAGTAATTTTTTAAAAAAGCAACTCTAGCACAAAAGAAAAGCACCTGTTGCTGTTTCTACAAAGAGCAGGTTGAAAAGACTTAGAAACTGGGACAGAATTAGAAGAATTTTCCCAGATTTCATCCAGGAATGCCTGTTCTCTCACTGGGAACCAGCCAGGCTCCTTGCTTGAAAACGGCTCAGCCATCTTTATTCACCTTGTCTGGTGGGTGTCTGTGACAGAGAGAAATACTCAGAAGAACTAGGAAAAGAAAATCAGACCCATTTACACCAGTGACCTAAGCAGAAGCTTGATTGAGATTTAAAGATGAACAAGTGAACAAATGCGCTGTTTCATTCTGCTTATACTCCCAAGCTACAGAGGCATAAATAGATAAATGTGGCAGTAAAATCAGTTTGCTTTTACTGCACAGTAAGCTCTTATGAATGACCAACTTCTCCCTACCACATTTTTAAAAGAATAATTTGTTCCTAGTCTAAATGCCTGTATGCCAAGTTTCAGCACAGAATAAAATTTTTACAGTGGAGTTATAAATTTTTGAAAAGTGGGTTCTATGTACTCACATACACTTAACCATTACAAGGGCAGCAGGTGTCACTATAACAAATGATGTAAAGTTCAATTTAAACATCAGAGAACATACTGAAATACTTTGGAAATTGCCACGGGTCACTCGCATTTTATACGAAAGAAAAAAAATAGAAAAGAAAAACCAAACTCCCCTCCCTAACATTTAATTTTTCCCCCTACAAGGCAAAGTAAAGAAAACACAGACACAGATTCTTTATAATTAACAGGACTGTGGTTTTACAGCTAAACATGGGCCAAGAAGTGAAAAGTTAACAAATCATTAGACAACATACATCGCTCTGTATGAGAACTGTAGCCATCTGCAAAATAGCTTAGGATACATGAGCATGAGGTCAACTGTTTTCAGTAGATAATTGTAGGTATAAGCATCTTTACCTCACGGACAAAGCATGCAACATAACACAGGAATATTTTGGCAGTTTCAAAACAATTATATTTGCCTTCCATGTTATTTAAACAAATACAGGAAGCAAGGTCACTAATCATAGTTATGACTTAAATATTAAGGGGGGAGGGGGAAAGATGGGTATTTTCTCTCCTCCCCTCCTTCCATTTTTCTGCAAGTCACCATAGTTTCCATAGTAGCCACACTGTTTACAACACAAGGGCTTCTTTCCCCTCCTCCCTAAGACTCCCTGACCTTATAAAGCACTTTAACACCTACTTAACTTTGAAGCTACAGGATTCCTAGGGAATGCTGGTACCCTCTGTAGATACTTTGCTCAATTCAGGGACAGCAAGGGAAGACACTGAAGGAAAAGGAGAAATGCAGCCATCTATTCACTTAAAGATAGTCCTCCTTTCTGTTAAAGTGCTTGATTTTCAACATTAGCTCTAGGTTTCACATGGCAATCCCCACTCCTCCTAAGACAGCTTTTGTTCAGGGCTGTACCTGGTAGCACTCAACTCCTATCAACATAACACACTGATCAATGTTTTACTCTACATGATGTCCCCATCAATAATAATAACAATGATAGTATTACTATTATCCCCATGAATAATAATATTCGTGTTCCCATGTATAATATTCAGCAGGAGCACATTTAACCTCCGTCCCTTGAATCTTCCGAAGAACCTTCTGAGTTTGAACATGAGCCTGGTGGCTCAAGGAGATGGTCCAGACCACACTGGTCTCCTTAGTGGTCTACTCCTTCAAGTGGACCACTTGATGTCTGGTCTACACATCCTACACTACAAATCTATCCGAAGGAGATGCCTACACAACAGGACAGTGCTCTTGCTGCTACCGGTGCCAATGCTTCTATTCAACAGCCAACAAGTCATAAAACCAGCAATTTTAACCCACGTGACTCATAACAGAAAAAACAAAAACCAACCAAACAAAAAAAAATTAAAAAACTGAAACAGCACCTAGTGCAGACATCAGAGGCTCTTAGCAGCATCAGCAAAACTTAATGTGCAAAATATCTGGGAGAAGGTTTAAATGGAAGGTTCAGGTTTTAATTTTCTCTTAAAAAGGAGAAAAAACTCAAAGAAGTCTGTGGGGAGATTGGGTGCGGGGCTGGAAGTGGGCACCGGCTGTGACTTAGTTAAGATCTGTTGCTTTTTTTTTTCCCCCTTCCTCAGTTTCCCCAGGGCTGCTGAGCACCCTCAGGACAGGGCCGTCGGGAACCAAAGACCTCTTTGTTTGGGGCAGCTCCATCACCGACAGCAGTAGCTGCTGCTCCTGGTAGCTTGACCTCTCAGTTCAGCAGGATCTGCAGGGAATTGCCCGGTCAGGCTGCAAATACTGCTGGAATAATCAATTTCATCTCCTCTGCCCGAGGAAAAGCAAGCAATCTATAGCTCTCAGCAGCCACGTCCCAAGCAGCTGCCTGTCTCACCTGTGCCTGAAGCTGACTGATATTTAAGCTCTTCCTCTTCTTGAAATGAACATTTTAATGCGAGAAATATGAATATTATCTGTTAGACTTTTTTTTTTTGGTGTTTTTTTGGCTTCATCATAACAACTCTGGCCCCGATTCAACAATGCACTTAAGCATGTGCTTAATTTTAAGTAGATGAATGGGCCTGTTGAAAAAAACGCTCCAGTTAAGCACAAAATTGATAATGTGCTTCAGTTTTTTGGATTAGGCTTTAACTGCAGGAAAAGTTTAAAGCCATATTGTATAACACTTAAACATCCATCCTTAAGCAAATTTATGCTTTTCCTTAAAAAAAAAAAAGTTATATAGTACTGCTTCCTGCGAGAACCAAAGTAGATGTAGTAGTGACAAAGATGTTTGTTAGACATCCTAGGATGAAATCGACATTATCTTGCAATGTGGTAGATGTACTGTAAAAACTGATCTGTGTTTTTTCTGTTAACCTTTGCTGTCACGGACAGAAGAGATTTTTTTTTTTTCACCAGTTCCTGTAAGTTAGTATATATAGTTTAGAAATACCAGTACACTTATGGTCTTTTTTGTGCTAACTTACTCTGTTTTCAAATCCCAAATGTAGTAATTCATGTAATCACAATTCCAGACCACCCTGATGTCAGCACCTTTTACATGCTTTACAGAAGACCTAATTTTTTTATTCAAGTGGGAAATTGTATTTCCTTGTATCACTATCCTCCCTAGCCTACTCAGAACAAGAAAAAGGTACTTTGGATTTGTTGTGAAATATAGCAAATAGGTATCTTTAAATCTGGAAATCTGAAGTGCTTTATCATCCTGGTGATATGTCACACAATGAGACAAGCCCAGAGATGGAGACATCTTTGGAAGGAAGACTTTCTAGATACAAAGGCAGTCTATAATGTGGATCAGGGATAAATACAAATACAAACTGCTGATAACAAGGGACAAACTGTGGCATTAGCATGAATAAATATGAAATGGTCATGAAACATTAAGCAAATGACTGAAACCAAGAGAATGAACGGGACTGTGAAGTTCTGAAATTTAAGGAAGATGATGGGTATTTAGATCTAGCCTCCAGCTGCCTTAGTCACTGCTTTTCTCTTAGTCTAGATTAAAATTACATGTCTCATTTCTGGTGAAGTCCTGAGCAAGGCACATCGGGCACATCCTCTGGGCCAATTACAGGAAAGTATTTATGGGGTAGTTGATAGGAAAAGCACACAGCAAGAGGAAGGAATAAAAAGGCCAGAAGACATTTCTCTCTGCAGCTGTCAGTAGGAGGCTGAAGACCAAAAAAATGCTCCAAGAAGTTTTTGCAGTGCTTTTTTCTCAAGAGACGTGGATACAATGATACCTATTCAGTAGCCCGAGCCTCAGAAAAACAGAGAATTATACTTCTCTACTTCTATGTGCAGTTCTTCATTCACATACATTGCCAAACAGCAAATGAGACAGAGAGAATAGTTTCTGTAACAAAAAAGAATTGTATCTATTGGGACTCTCAACATGTTAGAAATGCCAAACTTTTATTCATAGCATCTATGTCTAAGACTTCTCAAAAGATAAAGAAAAATATTTTATCAACCTGAATCAATACTTGACTTTCTCATCAAACACTGCAGCATTTTATTCCTACAGGGTTGCCTGAGAGCTATCGTTTGAAAGCACTGCCATCACATAAATCAATTACTTTATTATTAATAACAAGAATTTCACTTACATTTGTAGTTGGAACAGTGTTCACATATTGATCTCTCCTAAAGCAGTTCCAGTATAGTAATATAACTATCCTATGTTGCAAACATAGTTTAACATATCCTATGTTTAGCAAACAAAGTCCCCATGAGTTATAAGAAAATCCATTTTTACTCATGGGCCATGCCTCTAAACTATCCGATTTCTTTCTCTTGTGTTACAAAAGACTTTTCAGTGACACTTCAGTATGGGAGACATGCAACTATGCTAGTTTTCTTTTATTTCTACCAGTTCATTAGATGCTTCCAAAGCAGGCAGGGCATTGCCTGGAGTAAAAGAGAAACAATTTATCAAGATCTGATAGCCAGTGCTAAAGAATTTTTTAAGTATTTGTCAAATAGAAGATACTGATGGTAAGACTGCAAAACAACCTCATTCATTGATTATTTTAAAATTCAAGCAGGTATAATATTTTTCCCTCAAAAAACCATGATAACAAAACCAATTAGTAGCAAAGGGAGCAAAGGTGTTAGCATGTAGATATGATTCGGAAAAAAAAAATCCCGGTAGAACATGTCCATTCATTTTTACTTTTGACTTTTGTCCCTTTTGAACTGCACATCTTACACCAGACACGATTTTAGCAGTATCTTCTTTAGATGATGTCAAAATGACAAGCTATTGCTGTCAGAAAGCAATGAAGAAGAGATCCCGTTATCTTCTGGGCTCATGAAGCAACAGAAAATAGCATAGATTTTGATATATGCACTTGGTTGGTTGACTTAGATTTGAACCATGATTATATAGAAGATTATCGTCTCTGATACTGCACTTGGTGCCACAGCAAAGCACATTGCAGATCAAGACCGCAATGGCTGGCTCTTCTGCTTGGATATAACATCAGACATAGGAAACAAAAAAAAGCACAATAAATTAGAGTGACACTATTAGTCACAGTCTTGTATTTCATTAGTTTTATAGCTTGTGTGGCTGAGTAATTTTCATGCAAATAAGAAGGACTAACATCTTAATTTCATCCTGAATCAAGTAATCGATTTATGTTACACTGGTGTCCTTCCACCATTCTCCTCAATAAACTGTACACATGGGAGTGGGTGGTGGGGAAAAGCAGGGTTAATAATGGTTGGCTCACTGATGCAGAACGTTATTTTCTCTGATTTAGGCCAATGATGTACAATGATGTACAATATTAAACATAATAATATTTAGGCATGATAACCCTGAAAGTAACAGAAGAATATTCAACACAACTGCAAAAAGCCAAGACATTTATATGTAGTAACCTGCATTGCAACTACCCTACTATATCAATTAACTTATTATTCAAAGATGCTTCAAATTTTTCCTCATTATTTTAGAGCCAAATGGAAATTTTAGATACTAGAGTGTAATCATTGACTCATAGAATGGTTTGGGTTGGACTAGAGGTCACATAGTTCCAACCCACCGTAATCATGTTGGCAATTGATGAGAATTTTGAAAATGCTATTTTTTATGCTCTCATTTGGTGAACAAATAGATTTTCATCGTTGCATACAAACCAGATTGCATTAATGAAGTAAATTCAATGCAAAATGGTTTGCTTGTCTTTGGACTTGACAGTGACTCAAAATCTCAAAGCAATATGGCTTTCAGTGTATGAAGTAACTTGTAGACTTCTCTCCAACAACATTTTCAGCTAAGTGACATAACTATAAAAGAACCCCAACAGTTTTCGCTACATAACCATTCTATGTAAACATTCAGGCAGGTCAAATTCACCCTTTCCTTTGGCAACACATGAAAGAAAGTGAAGTGGTATAGACTTGAAAGATGAATGCCTTGAATTGACAGCCTTTTAATGAAGCTACAGTTCATTGGGATGCAACAATGAGTTAAGTTTTCAATACTCGACTGCAGTGATATTAAGATGCCTGACTGTGAAAATGGGAAATTTGGTGGAATACAGAGAGATAGATGAGTATCTACTTTAAGGTAGATTTCTTTTTTATTATAAATGGTTTGCCATGGACATGAAATTGCATCAACTTGAACTGCGCATGCCACACTGACAAAAACTTTTTGTAGCATTGCCATGATTTTCTTGTTGATTTATAAACTGACAGTGGATTTACATGAAGTCAGATTAAAAAATTCTATGTCTTTTTTTCCAAATTGGCTCTTTTTTATAGTTCTAGAGTGGTACAATACTCTTCTCTTAGTTGGCAATGTCATTGCGGTTCTTTTCTCACCATTTTTGTCCTTAGGCATT
Source organism: Scolopax mira (assembly GCA_004320125.1). Classification (NCBI taxonomy): domain Eukaryota; kingdom Metazoa; phylum Chordata; class Aves; order Charadriiformes; family Scolopacidae; genus Scolopax; species Scolopax mira. The sequence goes on from BJBW01009068.1 coordinate 63,670, forward strand.
CATTTCACTGTGGTTTGAAGTTTTGCTTTGTTCACACCTAAATATTCTCCATCTCACAATGCAGTCCAGTGTCTAATTTCTCTGAACTGTAATACAAGCACTTCTGAGATTAATTCATCTGTTCTCTGAAGACTTCACTGAAACTTTAATTCTCCTCCCTTCTTTGGCTCTGTGTAGCTGTTTTCACTTGTTAGTTTCTATAGTAAATGGATCAGCTTTAGTTGCAACACTTTTGCAGTCAGCATGGAAAGACTTCACCAAGGAGAAAAATGAAAATGTGGTAGTTACAGAAGTTCTTATTCTCTCCTCTACTATACTCTGTTCTCACTCACAAATTTGTTGCAGCACTATCTGTTGCTGCATAACAGCTACACAAAAGTGAGTGTTTCTAGCATAAAGGAATTATACATATTCTTATATTTTGTCTTCTGATTAGTAGAAAACCAGTAGTCAGGTATTTCCAAATTAGTTAACAATTACTGCAAAAGTAGTATGAATGTTAGGGTAACAAATGGCAGAGGTTTTGTATCAAGAATATGAACAACTGAGAAATCTACTCTGAGTTAAGATGGTATCCTTCTGTAAAGTGATAAAGTGACTTCGTAGGATAGGTCATAAACCACAGGATTCAAATTCCAAATGGCATAATTTTCTACATTACATGAAGTAAAAAACCAGCACGATCCAAAACAGCCATTCCTTTCCTTAAGGAAATAAATCCCTTCTACTACTATTTAACATTTGTAAATGTAAACTGAGTTAAAATAATAAAACACCATTTCAAAAGGACATTATCATTTCTCTCAGCCTTCTCTTTCCTTTGTTGCAGCTTCATACCTCTCTCTACGCATCTTAATTCAAGACCAAATCTTGGAAATGTTTACTCCCAGGTGTAATGCTTACTACACCGAGGAGTTCCATTGAACTCTGAGAAGACTCTTAAAGAAAAGAGTATCCCAGGAGACCAGTTTAGACTGAAGAATGTAGACAGGGTGCTGCGCAGTGAATACAAAAACAGCCTGATATTTACATTGGTTTTGTAGTCTTCCCTGGCAGTAGAGATGGATTTTATGAACTAAGAGAGGCAAATTCAATGTTAGTTCAAAATGCATCAGCCTGCCTCAGAAATCTCAGCTCTATACGTTTAGGAATATAACATAAATGCCTGCTGCTATGTTTCCCCCTGTCTACCATTCACACGCTCTTTCATATAGATCTGTTACTTATTCAACTTGAATTATACTCTTCTTTCAAATCAGTATTACACTTTTGAAGCCACCATGTTTACCCATACAGAATAATAGGGGATATCTCACAGAATTATACTACAGAGATTTCATGAACAACCAGCTTTGAGGTCTCTTGCAGCATAGATTTCAAATGGCAAGGTGAGAAAAAATGTGGTATTTATTTTCAAATGTTTAGCACCTACCACGAACATAGTTTAAGCACCACTGACAAAAGAACAATACAAATCCTGTCATCTCCCTCTGAGACCCTCAGTGGGAAGACCAGGTTTTCAGAAGGTTTCAGAATCATAGAATCATAGAATTGTCTAAGTTGGAAGGGACCTTTAGGATCATCTAGCCCAACCACCAACCTAAAGCTGATGAAAACCATCACTAAACCATGTCACTAAGCACTATGTCAACCCATTTTTTAAATACCTCCAAGGATGGTGCTTCAGCCACCTCCCTGGGCAGCTCATTTCAAGGCTTAATAACCCTTTCAGTTTAAAATTTTTTCCTAAACTGAACCTCCCCTGGTGCAATCTGAAGTAGCATTGAAACTTCTGCAAATATCATATGCTTGCAACATGCTTTGAGATAGATTTATTAATCTCAATCTGAGGAGGAAAAGCATCTCATCTACCACTGTTTTTGCAGGCTCAGTTTTTAAAATCAATATATTCAATCATTTAATAAAGGAAACTTCCAGGTCAACAAATGCAGCCCTTTAGAATTCCACGTGCAGCCATCTTACAGGTTCAGTAGATCTCTGTCATGACACTCTGCCATGAGAATTGATTCTGTTGTCGTTACAGCGGACAACAAACTTTATAACATATGGGTTTGTTTTAAAGTAGCTGGCCATGATTCTTCCCCACAGAGACTTGTATTAGCAGCACGTCTTCCATTACATTCAGCATTCCCTGCGCTAATTGAGAAACTAATGGCAGAGTGGAAACACATTTCAAAGAGAGAACACGACTAGAACAAAGAACCACCTCACTGGTTCTCTAGGAGTGATGGAGGAGGAGTATGTGGTCATCATCACGGGTAGGGTGGGTGCTAAGAGGCAGCTGAGAGCTTCCCATACAAACACTGTCTTTCTTCCATCTGATAAACCAACATTGTGCCACTTGGAGCAGGAGCTACCTACGCAGCACCCAGGCACGTGTTACACCCCCGCCGAGCAAGTGAGGGGAGCTAAAGTACTCACATTGTGTAAAATACATGTTTAACCAAATGAGTCACTGTATCCTACAGAGGATAGTAGGTGAACAAAGTTTCTCTATGCTTAATAGCGTGTAGGAGAAACAAGCACGCAAACTCACAAAAGGAAAAAGAAGTTGTAGCGCTCAGATAATGAAACAATTGACCACTTCAAGATAATGAGAAAAGCACCTTCCACAAGGGAATTTATTTTCTTTCCTTTTTTTTTTTTTTTCTTCTTTCTTCCTGCCCCCACTATAGTCTCTATCCCTTCTATTCCTACTTTGTTTATATCTCTTAGTTATTTTAAGGGCTACACCTGATTCTGCTTGAAACAAAAACACAAAAAAATTGAGTATTTTACACAGTGTATCAGAAAAGACAATTAAAAAAATTCATAGCCTTATGCCTTGAGACTCTGCAAACACTCTTAAAATCAAGCAGTTCAATGAATTCCATGTCAATCATATACAGAGGTCTCCAATGCCCCTGAATTTTATGAGCTGTCACTCATTTCAATCCCAAAGGTACCTCTACTAAACACAAGCTTAATGACCCTAGAAAGTATGGTTGAAAATTTCTACTTTACAAAAATCTAAATTCAAAGCACAACAGTAATAGAAACTAAAGAAGGAAAAAAATCTGGCAATTTTTTATTAAATAATACTTCTTTTATGCCCTTGTTTATAGGCAGTTTTTGTACATACTGGTATACAGTATGTACCAATCACCCTAAAGCAGACTTGGAAATTAAGTTGCATTTTCCCTTTGCATTAAAGATGGGGATAGTGTGCAAAACCTGTGCAGTGCCCTGAAATTCAGTGCACATATGTGAGCTGTCTCACTGAGAAAAGGATACCACTAAGAAGCCAAGTGAAATCACAGATATTGACTCTATCTGCTTTTCAAGGGACTCAGAGAGTGAAGAAATGAAATATTAATAATGCTTTGTAGGGCAACGATCAAAGAAATAAAATAGTCCAGCAGAAAAAAAGAGGGAACAAATGGCTATTTCTACTGTGTTAATGAGCCTGGCAGCAGAAAATTAATTGGGTACCAGGTGTATAATAATGTGAAGAACTTATGTCTCCATTTGTCATGAGTAGCACTGGAACTCTTAGAAATAAAGTTAAAATGGCCTGGAAAATGTGTTATCTGCTTGGCTTATTGTTCTAGCTGTTCTTTAAAGCTTATTTGGAAGATTCAGGTCAGAGGATTGAGCTGATGCAATTTGCTCCTTAATTTACATACTCCTTAATTTCACTGATCTAAAGTATCAGATCAAATAAGGAAGTAGAAATAAAGCAAAGAGATAAGGAAGTAGAAATAAAGCAGAGATTCAACTTTTTTTTTTTTTTGGCAATAAAAATGCCCTGTGTTACCAATATGGTAACTCCAAAAATCAAATGACCTACACAGACTGACCTGAATATTGTTAACACTTGCGTTTTACCTTTGAAGATACTCCATACTACGTTTCATCTGACGTACTAATATGCAATACTATCATGAATCATCATTATACTACTCCTTTACATTTTACATGTAAAGGCATTATTAGGATGGTCCAAGGCTCTCTTAAATTCTTAGACACTCACAAAAATATTTTTATTATAAGACAGAGAAGTAATTACTTTTGCAGAAGTTTCAACTAATAAAACCCATGAAAAAAAAAAGATATCATTGATGACAAAAGCAGAACTTCAGCAGTTGATATGGTTCCTAATATTCATTAAAATAGATGCCCTAATGTTGATGCACAGAATATTATACATGACAAGTGGAAGAGCTAGAGCTTCCTAGCAGAGCAGAAGAGTCACTTCCTAGCATGAACAGAGTAGGAAACATTTGATATGAAGATTTATTGCCTACTCAAACACGTAATAAAAGGTACTAACTTCACTTTCACAAAAACAATCAGATTTGCAATTGCAATACCAAATTCTTTTCAGCTGGATACAAGTAAAAGATTCTTTGTGGTGTTCCTCAAAAGACCTGGTCACCCCAACTCCAAACCAATGGGGTAGATATCGTTCTAACGTGGCTGCCATTGCAACTGCTGTTTCATTGACTTCTTGGCAACCTCAGCAGAGGACAACATCGGATTGAATGTGTCAGAGTGGTTTGCAGAAGAAATTTAATCATGAACATAATTTAATTTTGATCTACACTTTCCATCCTTCTTCTTTGAATTAATTTTATTTTGTCAAAGCAGTTCAAATAAACTAAATATTAAAGGTCAGCTGTGTTGATTATATATGCAAGTGTATTTTGCAGTTCGGGGGCATGCTGTAATTTAAATATTATAGACAGCCTTATTAACAATTAATTACACAGTAAATATGCACAAAACCTATCCTCTAACAAATCCACCAGATTAATAGAAGTTTTATTGCTTTTTTGGTATTCTTAGATCAGTCTCACTAAGTCCTACTGATATCCTGATATGTAAATTTTACCTTTTTTCTTTTGGCTTTTCTTATCCCATCCCCTCTTCCTAACCTAAAATAGATCTCTGCATGCCTTGTGAAGTATGTGAAATATGGCATAAAAAATATACATCAGAAAAATATTACTCTTTTTTTCAGATTTTGTGTGTTATTCTCTTAACCTCATTGTAGACTTTCAGACAGCGTGAAGTGACCGGGTACAGGCTTTAGCCACAAAGATATCATTTGCTCACTTCTCTTCTTATTTTGATACAAAACCAAACCAAATTGAAATCTTGGGTGTACTATAGCCTGTTCATGGATTAGGAAAGTAGGTTCTTCTTAAGTTTTGAATATGGAATGTGGCTCTGAGGAATGACCCAGGTATGAATGACCTGTACCTATTAAAATGAAATTAAAAGTGAATTAAAAGTACCAGCAACCTCTAAGGAGATTTTGTGGAGACTTTACAGATACCACCATAAAGAATAAGAATATCTCAGGGTAAGCATATGGCTTGTCAGTGCCTGTCTGCTGAGATAAGTTGTTTCTCAAGGTACCATATTTGCATCACAGAATTCTGAAACAGATGAACACAAAAATAGTTCTTATCTTTACAATACGTGTCTTTCCTGAACAGTATCAAACCGGTGTCATAATGGCACAAGCAAAGTTTGTCTAAATTCAGAAATATGAATTTAATATCAGATCCAGGTCCTTATTAAGATATACAACCAAATTCCTTACCAAAACTCTTCAGTTTCCTTGCTAATTTGAGTTTTAAAAATTTGTGGTTAACTATTTTTTCAACAACGGTCTCTGCAAGCTAAAGCTGTGATGTGAAAAAGAATTAACACACGTGGGGGAGATGGATGAACATAGCCCAGTGTTTCAGGTGTCCAGATTCTGAACCATGGGTTAACGTTGGCGTTAAGAGCAGAAAGGAAAATGTGCTAGCTCTCAGCTCCTTCAGGAGCTGGAGGACTGAGATGTGACTTGTGTTATACAATTCTGCCTTCCCTTCCACAACAGCTCCTTTGCAGGCAAGCTATTTCATAAATACTGAGGGTTTTTTTTAAAAAAAAAAAACAAACAACCACAGTCATTTTCCTCACCAAAACTGAAATCCAATCACTGCTGACATAACACCTTGGGACAGTGAAACAAATGCTATTTATAACATCTAGCAGTAACCTAATATCATCAGGTATTCAAATATATGCCTTCAGCTACAGCATTTCCCTAAAGCATTCAATCCCTTTAAAGACCCAAGTTTTGTGGTAGCAGTTAAAAAATGTTCCTTCTACTTGATTAAGAGAACCATTTCATTCCCTAAAGGTATCAGATGTTACCTGACAGGAACAGAGACAAGAATTGTGCCTTGTTTCACGGAAGAAATATTAAAAACACTAGACAAAATCAGTGTCACTGAAATAAGTTGATGAAATACAGCATTTGGGAAACAGAGCTTTGGTTAAAAGCTGCTGGCTAAGACTTAATCCAGGAAACAGCAAAACCAACGCGAGCACACACACAAAAAGAAAGAAAAAAAGCCCAGCAAGCTGCTTGGAAAGGCTTTTAGAAGTTGATAAAGACTATCAGCAAAGGCTTGTGTTCTCTCATAGTTAAAGAAGTAGACAGACTGGGAGTCACAGTGTCTAACCTCTCCAAACAGAAAGATTCAGTGCTGTTTTTAAGTGCTGACATAAGGTGAGGGCGGTAGCAGAAGGGACCTTCTGTACACACTGCGGGAAGAAAAAAATCTGTTTATAATTTTTACTTTTATGGGACCAGTAATTTTATGTCTGATAAGTAATTAAGGAAAAAAAAAAAATAACGAATGAGGAATTCTGTATCTCCTGTGCTGTAGGTCTGGGGTTCCTAAGGGGGTGAAAGATGAGTCAGACCATGACTCAAAGAGATGTCATGCAGACACAGGGGGAACTGAGAGCCACCTTCTGTCTTACCCTCAAAGTGGGTGATCTGGTCTCAGCAGTGCTGTAACATTAGTCATCTGATGGCAATAAATTCATGGAACATTAAAATATCTTGGCCATAAACACACAAAGCCATAGAAATAAAAAAAGGTAAAAGAGCAAAGGAGCGACCTTGTGGATGCTGTCGCATGACATGGACCTTTTTAAAGGACTACTCAGCCATGCACACGCAAGAGGAGTGGGCAGGAGGCATCTCAAAGCCTGATTGTAGAATTTGAACCAGACAAGGTTTACATTTCAGACTGGGTCTGGATACACCTGACCAATAACCTAGCAAGCACTGAACTATCAAGAATCATCAGCTGGATCCTCATATTGAGATCATGTCAAGTGTTGGGGGCAAAGCCTTGTAACCCCTTGTATTAATTTAAAAATAAGATTGCTTCTGTGACTTAATGTTTCCAAGTAAGGAAAGAACTGCAGAAGGATGAGGAAACTATATTCATTCCACCCATGGAACACAGCTCAAAGGCATTAAAAAAATTATCAGAAATTCACTTGTTCACAAGAATAAGACTAGAGAAATAGAGCACTATTACAAAATGTTGCAGCCCAAGGGATCATCTGCTGTGAAAAATTTTTGGATTTTGGAAGGAACACAAGCTAGTTTCATTTGCTTCTACAAAATCTTGTTAACTTGTTCTTACCAAACAACAAACTGATTTGAGCCACCACTTCCAAATCTGAAAAGCATTTAGTATATGGTTGCTTCATGATTTTCCTCTTGAGGGCATTTACAAAACAAAGACTTTACAGATTATAAATATGTCCAATAGGAAATTATAGATTGAGTGCTACCTGTCGGAAAAAAAATGGTCAGGAAGACAATGAAATAAATTAAGAGCTTTAAACTCTACACCCTTACTATGAGAGGAAAATAACCCTTACGCTAGGACGAAAGCAAACAAGTCAATCTAAACTGTATGCAAATAGGTGATTGGTAGGGACTTAGATTTCGACTTGTCAGTTCTAGAGTTATTTGAAACTTTGAAGAAACATTTCCACAAACAGTTTCAAAGAAAAAAAAAAAAGTCCTGTAAGGGGTATGTAAATGTCTCAGTAAGATAAGATTGTAAATAAATGCACAGCTGTGGAGTGCAACTTACAAATTTAACTATGCACAATTGTTAAGTCCTGGTTATGTTGCTGAAGTAGTATCATCATCAGTAAGAAGTGAACAACAGTATATCTAGCTTTATGGCAATAAAATTATTTGATGCGTGGCATACAATATGGTCTTAAGAAAAGAAATAATGATTCATTAAGAAAGGAAAAAAAAAATATTTTCCAGAATATTTTCTGGTTTCAGAAATGCATCCACTTGTCATTTTCTCTTCCCTTTCCCCCACCTGCTTTTTCTCAATCCAGTTAAAATACACAGCAACTTTCTAGCACTCAAGTGTAGATAAAAGTAAATGTGTAAAAGAACAAAATGAAATTAGTATATTTTCCATCCAGGATATACAAGACTAACTGCATTTAGCTACAGAGGAAAGTAAAAAAGTGATGTGAGAAAACCTTTTACATTTTTCTTTTTAGAAAGGTAGCCTTTGTCTCCCAAACAGACAAAAAAAACCAAAACCAAAACTAATCACCTGGAAAAGATAAAAAAACATGAGGATTTCTACTGCCCACCACTTTAGATGAAGCTCTATTGAGAGTGCTTAAGCAGCAAAAGGAAAGGAAGGGCAATGCAAAAGCCGGAAAAAAGGAAATAGTGTGTTATCAAAGGACTATTAATTGCTCCCAAAGTAAGAGCAAGTGATGATCTTCTTCCTTTATTTACTTGGACTTTCAGCTGTCTAATCAAAGAAATGTTGTGTTGGTTGCACTGAAAGAAAACTGTACCTTTTGTCTCAGTTATTGCCCACTAGACCTTAAGGGCTTTCATTGGATTGGTTTTACAGCTCACTACTGCACTTTAGAGAAGAAAAGGGGCATCAGGCAGCTCCCAAACTCGGCTTATACGGTTAGTAAACAGGAACGGGATCACAGAGCACCACTCAGCTCACTCAAGTTCTGCAGCTGTTATTACGTGGTTGGTCTTTCCTCCGAAGCTGAAATTTCTATAGTAAATTTACTGCACTTGGAAACCTGACTTTCTAATTACAATTAGCTTTACTATTCAAGCCAATGGATCAAAAAAGCTAAAACAAAACAACTTTCCGCATGGAAGACTTAGATTACAGGTTTTGGGTACTTGTGCTCCCTCTCTCAAAGCAAAGCAGCTCAGCATGAAATGTATTTCCAGTGGCCCTCTTGCAGATAGTACCTGACTAGGTAAATTAAAAATGGTTTTCTATTGCCCTGCAGACCTCACTATATTAGATTTTTGTCTTCAACCCTCAAACCTAGAAGAAGAAAAGGCGGAAATGCACCTTTTCCGTTTGTCCCCTGCATCCGTCTCATACAACCCACTTTCCAAAGTGTGCCCTACCACAGCCATGAATGTATAAAAGTATCAAGTCCTCTTTCTACCCAGAACAGTAAGTTTTATAATCTGCCTGCAGGCAGAATAGGGACTAGCAGCTTTTCAAAGTTTTCATGGCATAAAAAAAGTCTTAAAACAGCAAAATTATTTTGGAAGAAAATTCCTAACTCCTACTGGAGAGAGCAAAGATGTTCCAGATGATCTGTAAATAATAGATGATGTATGCTGATTTTTTCCTCTAAATTTGCTCTATTCTGCCTTTTTTTTTTAAGGCTTTCTCAACATTGAAAACAGAGCCTATTTCTAATAACGGATACCATTAAAGAATGCATGTCTACTGGCTGAAAACAACCGCAAGCACATTTCTCGGAGCATGTAAGACTTCAGAGTTATTTCTGTCCAAGATGAGGCCTAGAGGAGTGAAAGAAACCTACAATGATACTTTGCACCAATTTTTTTTTATTCAAGGTATTTACTGTTATGCAGATGTTATAGGTTTATTTCTTTTCTTAGATGCTGCCTGAACGCAGCAAATCGGAGTTTGCAACCAAGGCGGGCGCAGGTATCCCAGAAAACTTCTGCCTCCATCCATAGGAATCCAAATTCCATTAAAAAAGCCAGTCTCGAGGGGCTGACAAAGCTCGTGCTTTGCTGGACCTGACCAGTATTCTGTCATCTCGGTGAAACAAACACAGAGAAAACGAGCAATTTATGGAGCAGCTCACAGCACCGCAGCGTCAGCTCCAGGTCAACCTCTGTGATTTTTATTTGATGCCCCACCACCAACCCCTTTTACCCCAACAGAAGAGAAGGGCAGTGAGATGAAAGAAGAGCAATCAGGCACACTAAAACCAGCAGAGATGGGGCAGGAACACTCCCTTGTCACAGGAAGCAACAACAACAACAACACAAAGTCATTGTATCCCAAACCTGTCATGACAAAGGCAGCTCTGTCGGTCTATTTACTTTTCCCAGTTTGTCTTGCCTTGTGCCTTTGATAAACTGTCAGGACTAGTTCCTCCGAGGACTATATTCTCCCCCCAACAAAAAACACTCCCTGCCAGCTTCACATATGGTAGAGTTTCTTGTGCTTCGGAAAGCCGGCAGTTCTCATAAGGACTCTTCATGTTTTCCATAATAATTTGAAATACTTTTCGCATTATTTCTCCAGCTGTGCTGTGTGCAGACCGAGCAGTTCTACGAATCCTGCCCTATAACATTACTTACTCTCTGCTGCTTGCTGCAATCCTGTGGGTTAAGCTGCAGATATATTAAAAAATACAGATGGATGCCAAACTTAGTACCAGCGCGTATGCACAAGACAGATAACTTTACTAGTGTTACCCTGTGGCTCAAATAAAGCAAATTTTAAATCAGATCAGTCCATTTGGCCCCAAACAGGCAAAATGCTCAGGTTTCTCAGCTCTAGAGACATCATTTTAAAAGCTGATCAGGCTGAGCTACCTCCCAGAAATGTACACTACCAGCAAACTTATAGAGCAGGACATTTATTTGATTACATAACATTTTAAAAAGGTCTTGAAACAGTCAGGACATTTTTATTTTTGAAACAGCCAGGAAGAGCAACGGTAGAGCAATTACTCAGGTGAAGATTTTTGTGTGGTAAATCTGCATTCCCGGGGCCCAGCTTTGTCTGCTCTGGAGCTGGGGAAAGCTGGAGCCCAACAAGGGATAGTTGTGGAGGAAGAGTGTCATTCAGGGACTCGTGCCATACCACTGCTCTTTAAATTCACTTATTAAATGAATAGCTTATTTTGCAATAATTTGTCTGCATAATCAAGCTAATAGCAAAGCCTAGAATACAAGAACTGTTAATACCAGGGTGACTAAGCTGTCCACTTGCAAAAGCCAGAGAGAGAAAGGGGATGAAATGCATGTCTGAGGACGGGAAATGTTCCACACTGAGAGTACAGAGTGGCCTTTTTCTGAAGAATGATGAGTGCTTTGCAGCTGCCCTGACCTCATTATATTCACTCTGCTGAAATTCAAACTTCCTCTTCTTAGGAAGGTGAAGGAAGAGGTTTTTAAACTCGCCAGTCATGGATGATTAGACATCTTCCTTCCACTGATAATTAAGGGGAGTTAGACACCCAGACAGTGCTCCTGCTCTCCACAGCCTCGCTCCCAGGAGGGAGCTTCCCTTTTCCCAGGAACGCAGCTTCTGGCAAGCAGTTTTTATGTTGAATAATTTCACCTGCCCATTTTCACTCACCAGCCCCCCGAGCTTCCACAGCAACAGTTCAAATTGAGAGATCACCTCTGGCAAGCTGGAACTGATGAGTGATAAATTGCTTCTCCTCCTATTAAGCAATTACCAGCACATTATTCTGGTCAAATCAGTAGGTGACCATGCTGCCTAGGAAGGCCCAGGGACTCGAGGGAATGAAGATGAAAGCTTTTTTCTCCATCGATAAACATGGTACATTTTAAATTCATTAAGATCTTCATCTAAATTCTCTAAAAAGAACAGGTTGCTCACAATGCTCTTTTTTGGGGAATTATAGTGGATTACCAGCAAGTACAAAATGAAAGATAATCCATAGTTGAGAATTCAGTACTTCCCCATAGCTGCACTGCAAGTACTGTCTGCCTGTCATCACCATTTTTGAGCATTTCTTGTTGTATTATTATGCTTTCACTAACCTAAAGCAGCAATGCAAATATTTATGCCCGGTGTTGTTAAAACTGGTGGTTTCAGTGGGACATCACATGGGTGCTGGTTTCTTCACCACGCACCAGCTTGAAGTATCACATTCCAGCATCCTGTCCTTGATGTCACTGAAACTGTTCCCATTTACACCAAGAGCACAGCCTACGCTTTAATATTTGGCCATAAAAACCTTTCCCTTAGAAAGGAGACGCATTCCCTTCCAAACCAACAGTGGCTTCCTGAGAAGGTGGGGTTTCTCAGGAGGGCAATCTTCAGAGACACAGTGGACCTCTGCTACACGACTACACACAAGACCTACTGTTCTCATCTCACGCTGTCCTTGGACTCTTGCAGTCTTGCAGGGAGCCACAGGATGCAGCAACTTCCTATTTTCTCTTGCTTCTACTTGAATGGACATCATAGGCTAAATTCCAAATCAGGATGAAATTAGGTTGTTGCCACTGATTTTTGGGTTGACTTTAAGCTTTTGCAGACTGCCTCTTTATGAAGTTATCTTTTGATGAAAGTCCTAATGGTTTGTGTGACCACAGGAAGAGAGAACAATAATTATATTTTCCATCATTATTTTTTCACGTTGGAGAACAAAATGCCTTTTTGTTTCCCAAAGAAATACAGATGAGATTTTGCTTTGATCCAAAAAAAGATGTTTCATTCCCAAAGCCCTGCAGGTTATCTAAGAACTGTGCTCTTATGATTTTGGTCACACCTTTTCTCACATAGCAAAATCACTTATGAAAATAATTCCTGTGAAATGTAATAACAAATTTAAATTTGAATCCATAGAAGACAAAATCTAGTAATTTACACTACCCAATGTGAGAGCTGGATTCTGACATGACAGAGGGCTCAGTCCTCCAAGATTAATATTTTTATGCTCACCTTCCTTCTGATTAAAAATCTCAGAAAGGCAGACACACAATGACAAAGGGTGATTTAAAAAAAGGAAATCAGAGCCCCCGTGAAAGTGCTCTAGGAGTAAATCCCACTGCAGTAGCTCAGTGTGCACCTGACTCGTGTGTATAAACCAAACACTCAAAGGCTAAAAGCGTGTCCACCTCCAAATGATTTGTACAATTGATGAGGCCAAGTGAGGAGGCTGGGCCCACACATCAAAGGAAAACCATTTATTTCAAACTTGATAAGTATCTATACTTGCCAATTTAATCACACACAATATTGACCATGTGCTTGATAAAAAGAATTTTTTCCCTCATCCAAGTGATCCCCTTTCTATATAGGCTCATTCTCTTATGCTTAGTAGTCTGTTAGGTATATATTTTTTTCAGACAATAAGCTGCATGTAATTTTTTCATTACTAGAATAGCAAATGGATGTATAAGAAATCTGCAGTCACTTTCTAGATAGGGCTACAAAGGCACCATTACAAAGGCAACCAATAGTTTTATATCATGTAGTATCATGCGTAATTCTACGGTGTACTAGAATGCACGGTACAATAAAATTAGTGTAAGATATCTCTGGTGCATCCAAAGAGAAAATATTTGTGTTTTCTGAATTTTCTGAATGTAAAGAGAGAATTGTAAACTGCAAACAGTAAACCTTCTGTGTGGATTAATAAGTCTAGGGATCACGTGTCACGCATGCAATATTTATTACTCTGCTCTGTGTATTTCAGAGGTAAGCATATAAAATATCTGAAACTCAATTGCCAGACCGGGCTTTGGAGATTATGTAAAAGACAACTCCATTGATAGGAAAGAGACTATAAATAAAAACACATGATAGATTCCATTGATCTAACGCCCTCCGAACGCATAATGCATAAAGGTGTTTGAGAACATTTAGATGTCTTGTTTGAACAGCAATCCACGTCTGTCAGTAATTTGAATTTGAAATCATTGCATTAGCTTCGGGGAAAAGCAGTGGGTGTACTCAGCTGGCTAGAGGTATGAGGAAGAAGAGATAAGAAACATTAAAACAGAAAAGCAAGAAAAAGTGTCTGTTTCAAAGTGTGCACTGTTAATTAATAGATTATGAGCCAGAAAGAAAATGCATAAATATCCCAGTGATGGAATTCATAGTTTAAAAATAAATTTAACTCAGAATTCAAAAGAACTCTAGCAGACATTTTTTTTCTAGCTTTTCCAGTGAATGAAGTACTTTTCCCTGATTTTTTAATGCAGGTGAAATACACTTTATTTAAGACTGAATCTTTTGTTACTAAAGTGCAAGCTAATTTGGCTAACGACAGCAACCAACAGATTATGCCTGAAATGCACGGAGTACACTTATTTGTCCTGAACTAGGGCCAAGCCTCCAGGAAACTACTCCAATAGGTGTATGGACCTATATACTATGGTGAGATAAATACCTTACTGATCAGACTAGATGACTGACCCTACCATGCACCAACTATTGTGATGCAATTAATGCTGTGTGCTCCTCCAGAGGACAAGAAGGTATCTTGTTTCACACATTCATAATGGCTCCAAATCATCTCATGGGTACAAGGGATCACCTATTCACAGTTGAAGAGGAGGTACTCTATCCTTCATCAGATCTGTACAGTGATAAGCAAGGAGAACATCTGTCCCACTGTAACCAGTTTTGGGAACTCTCAAATGCATAGAAAGTATACAAGGAGTGCAATATATCAGCTTTGGAGTCTAGATATGAGAGTAAAGGGATGCAATGAAAATGTCCTAGCACAGGACAATGCAATGTCCTAGCACAGGACAATAATGTTTTGTACATGCTAGTTATCTGTCACCCACAGAAAATGCACCCCCAGTTGGATGGATGAAAGATTTGACAGGCCTAAGTAAAAGATACAGGTGGACTGGGTTATTTACCTACAGTTGCCACTGCCTCCTTAAATCATCTGATCGTGAGCTGATCTGGTAAGCAGGATGACAGATAAGCCATAGCTCAGCTGAGACCTCATCTACCAGAGAAAGCTCAGCAACCTGTCTGCACTAAAGGGATGCCAAAGAAACTCCATAGGGGAGTCTATATTTTACATAGGATAACCACCAGCCTGAAATAGCTTGGAGCAAGAAGGAATTTGCCTGAGAGGAGGAGGCTGGACTAGGTTTTCTACTGTCTTCACTGCATCAGAAAAAAATGAAGTTGCACAATATGGCCACTACTCAAATTTTGCCATAACTTGTGACTTTGGAAACCTCCCAGTAGGCAACATCTCGTGTGGTAGAACACTGGCAGCCATCTCTCTATAGCACAGAAGGCGCTGGTGGGCCTAGGGAAACGGCCAGGTCCAGCCAGCAACACAACACAATCTCAGCTTTGGAAAAAGAGGAAGAAACCCCCAGGCTCTACACTTCTAGCCTCCTAGCAGTTTGTTTAATGCAGTTTGTTTAGAGCAGTTTAAAGCTCTAAACAGACCAAGAATTTTTCTGTCCCCTATCTTATGCCTAATTATGTTTTCTTCAGAAGTGCTTTTTAATAAATTAAAGCCTACTGCTTAAGCCCTTGTCACACATCTGTGCCATCCTTGTGATGTGAGTTCATTTATAATTAAACACTGGAGAGCTTTATGATCTGTCAGTCATCATTTCTCTAGGAGGTTGTCCTATTTGTCCCATTAAACAGGTATACATTGTCAACATATTATATTTTTTCTTGAATACTTGCCTGGTGCTGAGGCCCTGTAACATTTCATTTAATTTCCGTACACTAAAATCTAGACAAAATTGTTCTGAAATCAAGAAGTGTTATAATAACACATTAGCTTCTGAGTTTGCATTGTCTCTGAGTTCTTGTGTAAGCTCCACATAAAGATTGAATATAGAAATGCTATTGTATACTTTAATGTGGCTTACTTCTTTAGTTCCCTTTCAAGTTAATATAAATTTTCTTATAATTTATCTGACAGTTTGGTTACTGGCAGGAGAATTCATTTTGGTGAAAGATGAAGAAGAGTGAGAAAATAAAAGTAGTGCCATATTGAAATAATATATATTATATTGAAAATAATATGAAATATATAATATAAAATCAAGCAGTATAAATTTATATTTTCCTGTTTCTGAGAAGAACAACACAGAAGTCTAGTGAGATGTCTTGCTCACTTATTTATAATAAAACTTTAATGTGTCAATTATATCCAAGTAATATCCTGTCCTGCAGCACAGATTCCTTCCCTGGCTAACTAAAAATTAATTTTGTGTACTGAAAAACATTCTTTTGAAAAGAAAAAAAACAACCACAAACAAACCAGCCTTCTTCTCTAAGACTTAAAAATTCTTCTCTGCCAATAGAACCACAATAACACTACTGAAGAGCTGACATGTTAAAGGCATCTGTATGAACTTATTAAAGACTGAAGACTCAGATTATGTCCTATTATTCTGCTGACCTTACTTAATTTCTTCTACACTATAGAGTCTAAGAAAATCAGGCTTCCAAGATCTTGTCATCAAAGCTTAGAAGTCATCTTGAATATTTGTTCAGAAGTTTTTAGTTCAAATGTGATTTCACACTACCAACACATTTGAATCAATAACCTATAAATTAATTCACAACATTTTTGAAATCTCTGGATGAGCTTGGTCTACCAAGAGCCCACTTAACAACTAAAATAGCTATTTGCTGTACATAGCTTCTAGGAATGCCCAACTTCACAAGCATCTGAAGGGATTAAACATCTCCCTAGATGATAGCCTTGGGAGAAGATCCTTGGGAACTTACCATTACCTGCTGCTAATGTGTGTCCTGCAGTACCCTTGAACTGACCTTTGATATAAACTAGAATTAGCAGGCAGGCTCCAGGGCTATCTCTGGCATCTTCTAGAGGAGCTCACAAACTTAGATGAAGTCAAATGAAATTAACTTTAAGCTTGACATCACACCACACAATACTCCCTTTTTCTCCAAAGTCTAGAAGAGGATACTTGCCCAGTGAAGCTCAGGATGTTAGACTCTATGCAGCTTGAGAGATGGAAGAACCTAACTTTTCCTGTTGGTTCCCTAGAGTCCCCTGAGGGACCAGGCTGCAGCTAAGGGAGATTGTGCTGAAGCTACACTAGATGAATCACATTATTCTTCAAGTTCTTCCTACTTTTGTCAATTAATCCTATAAGAAATTCAGGCTGATATGTCTGTCAGACAGGACCTAATTTATCTTGGGCTGGAACTAAAACGGAGGTGAGGTAATTGCCTGATGTAGACACCATAAATGGAGTAGACTGGATTCTGAGAGTCACTCCAAGATGGTACTGACAATCTTATGAACTGCCTCAATAAAAAACTTGCAGCTGTAGTTCTTATATTTGTGTTTCCATCTTGTACATGCGAATGTTTAGGCAAAATTGCTCAGAAAAGCAATCTGACTTCTCTTTTCTTCCCTGTTTCTTCAGATATATCAAGGCAGTCACATTTTGCTCTAGCAGACAATAGAGACTGTGTTACAGGAGACAACATACTTTTGTAAGAACATAGAATGGAAGAATAACATTGGAGATGTCAGGTGATGGCCAGTTAACCTGCACACAGGTGCACCTTTAAGCAGACACAGTTAGGCTCCACTTTGGTTCATTTTCTGAATTCCATGTCAAATTGACTAAGTCTAACAACTGGAAAGTTTGCAAGATGAAAAGTGCTTGTCAACATGACTCAGCCAAGGAATATATTTAAAAGCAGAGAACTCAATTACATTTGGAATGTCTGTGCCCTGCTAAGGACAGCAATTTTAGGTGTGACAGAAATGTTAATGCTAATGATTTGGAAGTCCCAGTTGAGACTCGGCATTTTAATGCTAAGGTAACAGCATTTAAATAAATACCAGATGAACGCTTTAAAACTAAATACTATGCTTAAATATCACTCAAGAAAGGAATGTCGAGTAAAAAAGTGAAGATGTGAAACAAAAACGTGAAGCTTAGATTCAGGGAAATTCAAGTAATTTGAAAGGATTCCATAGAATATGCAAATTTACCTGCTCAACCACATTTCGAGCCTATAGAAATTGATACTGAACTTTATTAATACATGTCTCTCTTTTTTTTTTTTTTTCACTTGCATATTTATCTATGGAATAGAAATATATCTTTCAGTTGATATATAATGCAGCTCCAATGATGTTTGGAAAATTCTTCTTAAGCACTCAGCGTGGCTCAACTCTGTTCTTAAAGCAGATTTGCCACTCATTTGAAACTTGGGCTAACTTTCAAGGCACTTCAAAAGCACTTTAAATGCTCTAAAAGGGCAGGTCATTTTGCAGTCTTCTTTATCTTGTCAGCTGTAAATTTCTGATCAGTCAAATGCTAACACCAGAAGACATACAGGCAAATAACACCTATCATCATATTCAATATGACCTATCTACACAATCAGCTGGTTTTGCAAATGGACCTCAGCAACAGAAAGGTTAGAACTAATGAAGAAATAAGTCATACCTTTTTAGCTTGCCAAAAAGAGAACACATCAGGACAGAGGAGTCAGTGCAGAACTGGGAGTGGTACACAAGAAACTGTGACTAGCTAACACTGTCTTAGGGTAACAGGAAATATTGAATTTTTTGTAAATCTAGCCTGGTAACAGCATCAGAAACATCTCAACCTCGCAAATCATTTCAATAGAGACACCGTGAACTTAGGATTGTGGTCTCTGGCAGGATCCTGCATGAAGTAATACTGAATAAACAGTCTAGCAAGGATTCATACTTCTCTCCTAAGATGTGATGGTTGATTTGGAATTATTTAGAGCAGAAAAGGAGTAGATGCATATCAGGCACGCAGAGGCCATCACTATACGTCTATCAAGTGTTAAGCTGGATAAGAGAAAGCAGGAAGGCAAATAGAAGACTGAGGTCTTACACAACAGGGTGAATAAAGACTCAGTTGGGCAACACTTACATCCCTCCAAGAGTAAACTCAAAGTCACTGCAACCCCTCCAGCTCTTACAATCACATCCCCATTTATTTTCATGCCTTGATATAATTTTTCTAAGTTTTCTTCATATGTAAATGTTTCTACTTTCCTCACCCCCCTATAGCTAAACAAGCATGTCCATTAACTCCCCTCTAGTGTGCCCTCAGCTACCGCCCAACCAAAGGTCACTGAGGTGTGACCGTGGGCATATTAGGAGAGTTGTGGTCATGCTGTTTTTTTGGCTAGTGATGGTACACCTGAACCCACGGGTAGCCAAACCAGTGAGTTTGAGTGCATTGAGACTCGTCAGCCACCTCCTGCTTGCAAGGGGGCAAACAGGACATTGCTCCTGGGAGGCTCGTTGGCCCAACCAACCCCTGTGGTTCCAAGCTTCAGGAAGTACAACATGTACCCTGGCAGTAAATTGCACAAATATTGTGTCAAAAAAACGTTTTGCTTCCCTCTGCGCCTATTCTTTCCCTGCCTTCTCTCCCACACCATTATCACTGGTTGGGGGATACTGGTTTGGAACCTTTGCTTATACTTGCTCTGGAATGACTCTGAGTGACATTGATAAAAAGTTGATGCTTTTGGCTCTTTTTACAACTTTGAATCTGGAGCTTACAAAGTAATTTGAATCCTTTAAAGAGTCAACAGGGAACTCATCATATCCTGATGATATTTTATTTTTATTTGGAAATCTTCTGTTTGTGTTTTCAAATCTGTTTTTACTCTAACTGAAAGAGCTGTTCTGATTCTATCACTTTGGATTTTGTCAACACAACTGGGTATAATCTGATTTTTGTTCTCATTGAACATCTTCAGGCAATGCTGTAGCTATACTCATATATAACTAAAGGAGAGCATTTACATACTGAGAGATTCTTTACTAACCTGCTGCTTCACTACAGCTTGACAGTAATATAATACCTGAAATAGCAGAAAAATAATCCTGTATTTGTGATCAACAGCAAATCCAAATTTCTACAAATAGGTATACTTTTTGTAGAAATGTTTGATTATTTAGTGGTGCATTTCAGGCCTAAATGCTTGAGAAGTTTATTTACAAAAATATATAATTTTTCAGGATACTTCTAATAAAAGTAGAATTTTGTTCAGGTAGTTAATAGGGAGCAACTCCAGAGAGGCAAAGGCCATAATAATCTGGATGGTTCACATCACCACTAGAAACTAAATTATATGATTTATCATCACTTTACTTCACTTTACACTTGTGCAACTTCAAGGTTTAGCGAGCTGTACCGGAATGTTGAAGTAATGAATAATGTACCATATTCCTCTCTGGGCAAAAAATAACTCCCATGAAAATATTCTAAAGTGTTGCCTAGGAATCTGGGGAGTGGAGTCGGGCAGATCGCAATGTGAATTAAGTGTTCATAACAGTTTTCTTCCTCTGGCCAAATAATAATTCAGAACATGATAATTTTAAGTAGTGTGTGCTTAACTTTGCCATATGGAAAAAAAGATCAATCTTTTTTTTTTTCCAAACTTTTCCTTAATCCAGTGAAGCACTGTCTGTGAAACAGATTCTCTAAAACTTAAACCAAATTTCTTTCAACCTTTTTCTACAATTACCACCTTTTTCAACAATCTTCTAAAAAATTATTTTCTTAAATTAAATGACATCTTTATTCTGTTTTTTATAGAGAAACGCAAGACTAGAAGTGCCATTTTTTCATTTGACAGATGGGTCTCTTTGATGTCAAATTCTCTTTCTGATATCTATGGAGTGGTAGGAGTTCTTTCAGTTTTATACCAAGACCACTTACAATAGTTGCTATACAGTTAACAATCTGAAGAAAACACAAGCATGTAATTAATTTTCAAATTACTGTTCATACATACAAGCTTGAATGATGCAATAGCTACATGAAAATTGTTATGAATAGTTTGACAGCTGAATAAAGTAAGGGGTTTTTTTAAGTGTTATTAAGTAATCAAGGAAGTCTTCCAGCAGTATTCTATGCAAACAAGGATTGTATTAATCTAATTCTGCACTTCCTGCAGCTTCTAATGAACTCTTGTTTTATTTACGGTCAAGAGGATTGAAAAGGTAGTTGCATTATTTTAAGGCAGACATCATGTGAAATTTGTCCAACTCTTATTCTACAAATTTTTAGACTGATGCATAAGAATGTGCCATATACCCTCCCACAGATGGCAGAACTCATCAAAAAGGTATGATTAATGTCATGCTGAATCCTGGTAAAAGTTGACAGAAACAGATGAGTCTTCTCAACCGACCATGAAAGTGCATTTGCTCATACCGTATGTATTAGTCACAGTGTATAAATTAATGAATATTTATCCAGACAGACCAGAATTGGGGATGCTCAAATATTATTGAAAAGCCATTGTCATGGAATTCAAGTGCTTAAAGTACTGCTTTGGGGAAATATATATGTGATTAAGAGGAAAACAAATGCACAAATTGGTGCCTCTCACCATGTTCCCTCTCATCTTGCTGCTCAGTAATGTGCCCAGTGTCATCTCTCACCCTTTTCTCCACTCCTCTCTAGACCTTTTCTTGCTCCCTCTCCCACACATTTTGAAAGATTGACTTGCTCTGTGAGGCAGAAGGTACAGGATTAAAACAAAACTCAGCACAAGTCTGTTTATCCTCAGTCCTTTCCCCCCTTGGTTTTCCTTAATTTTCGCACTAGATTTCAAGCATTCTGGAGCAGAAAACATCCAGATATCTGTATCTTACTTGGTTTCAACAGCACACTTGGCAGCTATGAAACTAAATCTAATGAACCTGCCATAAAAGACATAAAGGGAGATGGAGAAAAAGCCACAGAAAATGTTACTGCATGTACTCTATATTATGCATTATATACAGGAAGTCTACCAGGATCACTTTAGTCTGATAATATTTCTTACTGTAGGTCTTCACAGTCAACAGTAATCAGTGAAATTAAGCAGATAAAAAAAAAGGCACAATCTTCACTGTCTGAGGAGCAAAATCACCGTTTAAAAAACAGGTTTCATGGATTTAGTTAGATGGTTTTTATACAGAGGATTAATCACTTATTTTAGCATTAAGAAATTGAAAATTGTTGCTAATTCTAAATGGTAGCCTTTTAGCTCTGCTTTGTTGAGGTGGGACATTTTGTGAGTGGCAGAAAGAGGAAGAAAGGATGATTCATTGGGAAGAGGTTAGAGAAGAAGGACAAATACAGATAAAAATACAATTATTAATAGCTTCATGCAGACTTTGACTTTCAAAAAGTGCGCCAAACTGAGCAGAAGCTAAGCAATCATCTCAATGGATTAGGAGCATTTGCAGGTGTTTGTGAAATAACTTCCCAAATCCTGAACTTTAGTGTATTTTTGTGTATGGGATTTTGTCCAGAATGGTTCCTGGTGTCCACAAGGAATTGAGGGATTACTGGTCTTCGCAGACCGTTGTGTTAGACAGGATACTCTAATTTAATCCAGTAAAGAAGACATACTTCATGATCAGTCTAATGAGCAATAAAAAGAGATATTTGAGGCATCTTTATCTCATTAATATAACCAAGCTTTCATCACAGTCTCTTCCGTGCTGTCTATCTTTGACATCAGGACTATGCTGGCATGACAGTTACTCAGGATTCCCATCAATCTAGTCCTAATCTCCTGCCAACGCCTGTTATCAAAATCTTGGGCATCTACATTACCTGCTTCTTCCTAATAAAAGTAATGTGAAAATAATTCTGCCTGAAGAGCTGTTTTAGGAAGTGGGGGTTTAATTTACACCGTCATCAAGAGCCCTTTACAGAAGTGTTCATAAAGTGCACATTTGCTGCTGTGCACTAATCACAAGGACGTACAAGGAATTTTAAATATTGCTGCCTTTGTTGTTTTTAATGCACGCTTCTCTTCTTACTTCCCACCCTTCCCCCTAAAAGATTGAAAATACTGTAGCCTGATCTACATCAAAAGCCAACAAATATTCCAGCACTGCTGGCTAGCTCAGCCACACACCGTCTTTCCCCCTTCTTACTGTAATTTACTCTCAAGGAGCAATTCTTTTGCCTCCCACATTAAAATACCAGGATCACAGAATTTAACAAAACTAATCCATAGTGTGATAAATTAAACCATACCACAACTTAACTTAGAGCAGCTTAAAATACAAAATTTAGTTCAAACATCATTCCAATATAAAAACGTTGTTACAAAGGCAAGGGAAAAAACAACCAAAAATTTACCAGAAAGGTAATGGAAGAAGATATTGCTTCAATTTTTTAAGCTATCCTCTCACAATCTCATAGCTACCACTTTCACTGAAATACATTATAGATTATCCATTTGAGACATATATCTCACCAGATTTGTCAGAGCAATAAAATCCTGCTCTAAAGAACATTCCCTGAGAAAACACAGGGTACAGTCCTGTCAGTCTTACTGAGTAATAACTCCTCCATCAGCAGTCAATTATTAGGCTATTACTAGTGACAAAAATTGGTGAGATGTGCTACAAACTAGAGAGCTGAGTGACTATGCTCAGGAGAAATTGCAGCCTTGGAGGTCAGCAGATAATATTCATTTTTCCCCGCCTCGGGCTTTCAGCCTTCATATTTTCCCATCTTTCCCTGGGGAGCCAGGAGAAATGGTGATTTCAGATAACAATTCCTTGCACTTTCCATGGAAATAAATCATCCCTTCTCACACGGATGGTGGAAGCCTAATTATCCACTGCCCAGCTAAAACAAAGGACTCTCGCTGCACAGACAGCCTGGGTGCCACCAAGAGAAAGGCAACTGCACTGTGTTGTATTTATTTCTGCCTTATTCATTCCAGTTGGATATGGAATTACTCTAGATTTTTTGCAACTTTTGGGGTTGATTTTTTTTTTTTTTTGCAAATATTGCTGTGCACTGTAATCTAAGGCTTCTATCCTTTTTCCCTCTTTTTTGTATATTTTTTGTACATTTTCCTATTTTTTGTACAACCACAAGTCACATGACACAGGTATTGAGCACGTCTTCTTTCTACTCCAACCTTATGCAATCTTAAACATTCACTGGTGACTGCTCAGAAG
Organism: Scolopax mira; assembly: GCA_004320125.1. Taxonomy (NCBI): domain Eukaryota; kingdom Metazoa; phylum Chordata; class Aves; order Charadriiformes; family Scolopacidae; genus Scolopax; species Scolopax mira. The sequence continues at coordinate 87,553 of BJBW01009068.1, forward strand.
ATGAGTGCCATTTACCAAAACCCCCACCAGGCCACACAAAGTTACAGCACAACATTTGATATTTGCACAGTTGAGTCAAAACACTCTGTCTGGTACAACTGGTACCTGACTGCTGCTGCAAATGTCATGGCAAAAAGGGAAAGAAAGAAACCATCCAAAGCCTAAGCAAACGCTAGCCACGAATGAAATACAAAAAGGACTTAATTCAGCTATTTTTAAAAAAAATTGTTTTGATTCTCACATTAGATTCTCAAATGAACCTGACTGCCTACTTCTAACAGAGTCCCTAACCTGTTTATGTTCCAGCCTGAATGAGTTAATTATCAAAGACTTTCTAAACATTGCATTCCATAGATGGATCATGGCAGGAACGAGCTTAGCACTCCGACAGACAGACACGAGATTGACTCACGGACACACCTGTGACTGCTGATATACCAGTGATCATACCACAGATCACGCCATGCAGGGCTCTGCAAGTCCTCTCCAGTTCTGTTAAATAAATACCCTTAATGAATAGAAAAGTGACATGTCAACATGAACTCTCAAATATATCATTTTTTAAAAACAGGGTAAACTTTATACCCCCCCTGGACCATGGAAGGTTATGGTATTACTTTGAGTGGAATCCGAATTTCACTTGGTTAAACCTTAATGAGAAAGTATTACTTGTTGTGTGAGACAGCAATCCTGGTGTCTACGTGTAACCCTCTGAGAACGCCAAATTCCAGGGCCAATCTATGTTTTTGCTACCTGAATCACTGGTGGTGGCAAACCACATTTTAAATAAACCTTGCATTAGGACTTCAAAAATGCGAACCGCAAGCAATAAATTAAACAAATGCGGAGAGATGATCCCCAGGGATTCCTGGCACACCACAGGCTCTGAGAGCTTTTAAAGAGGTAGGAGGTTATCAAAAGAAAGACAAGTCCAGCTTATTACAGTATTGGAATATAAGGCTAAGAGCTATCTTTTCAAATAGGTGATATATACCCATGAGACTGTAAAACCCTTTTGAAGGTTCAGAAAGAGATGAAAGTATGAAAATACCTCCCCCCCCCGCCCCTCCATTTATCATTAACAAGTAAAAACTATGCAGCTGATTCTACCCACAATTACACGTGTGACTAACTTAATCAGGCCCTTAAGTCAAACACTGAGTGTGAGGACCGTTGACAATTGTATTTAAAGTAAAAATTATATTCTCTCTTTGTCCTCTTCTGATGAAGCAGGTGATGGCGATGTAGATGGCAACTACTGGCACTTCCAGATACTCAGTCATCAATATGAATATGCTTTTTTACTTCATACAGATGTTTCTGAGGTTTGGAGCTCTCTGAAAAAGCAGCATTCATATATAAAAAAGAAGGATTTAAATTACTGGTGGCAAAGACCCTATCATCCTAGTATTTCAGCAAAACCAAACATACTGAAGTTCAGGGAAAGCATCTCTTTTCTTCAATTTAAATGTAGGCCTGACTCTCACTCACACAATTTTATCAATCAAGCAAGAAGTATCAAGGCAGCAAAAGTTTAATTTCAATATAATTATAATAAAAAAAGGACAGTAACAGCTACATCATCTGTACAAAACTAAACTTATACATATGAAACTGAAATTTTGGACGTGCAGAATAAGTAGTAAGTCAGACTCACATTGCCCTATGTAAACATGTATTTCTTTATACAAAAGCAAATACTACCTTTTATTTCTCAGTCAAGTGAACTAAAAGTCTTTCTTAACACTTGCTTCTCAGAATTACGAAGCATTTTCTCTGTAATAACATTTTTTTGGCTGTCTCTGGTTTTATTCTCAGAAGAATCCAGCATATTTACATGCATAATAAGGCTTTTCCTCTTCATAGGCTTTCCCCCAAACCACTTCAGTAATTATACATATCCTCAACAATATGTACACATTCAATAGCAAAGAAATTATAAACACTATACAGCAGCCAGAATGGATTACATTTTGAAACATACAGAATAAATTAGAGAAATTTTGAGTCCTATCCAGTAAAGCCTTCCTTTTAGGAAACCCATGTGTGAATGAGGACCATAAAACTATTTTATTACTGAGAAATGACAGATAGAAAAAAAGGTTTTGTTTTTCTTACCTCTTTAAATAAAAGCAATTTTAATAAACCAAAGCAGAAAGAGCAATTTTTACTTGTGGAAACAAAGTCATAGTTGTAAGCTGTACTAGATAAGGCAACTTTTCCCTGATTTACTTTTGTTTTAGTTACAGACACTCCAGCACCGGTTGAGTTCCACTACACTCTGTGACTACAGATTGTACAAGCTACACAAAGCATTCTGCATTCAATAACCATACTCAATTTATAACATTATAAAAATATATATATTCTCATCTTCAGTAGGTACTATCTTCTTGCAAATACTTTCCAATACTTTTAAAGTGAAATTATTATAGAAACATCCAGTTACTTGTAAGATTCAGCCTGAGGGGCTATACACTTAAGCCTCTATATTGAATGCATATTCTACATAGTTAATGGTGTTATTCATATACAGTCCCCTGAGAGATTTGGGTAATGCATCAATAAGCATAATTTCTAACTGTGGGTTAGCATTGCTCTTATTAATTTTTTCTCCTCTGAGTATGAAATGCAAATTGTGAAAAGTAGAATTTGCATCTTAACTTGACTTATATATTATCTCTGCTTTGCACCTTAGGAAATTGCCGGATATTTAGTTACAGTTAAAGCTTCACCAATACCATCACAGTTTACTGGAATCAGAATAATTTTATTTTACTTCCTGACTCAATCATTTTCTTTTGCACTATAAGAACCATCCTTTATCACATTTTAAAGATGCATAAATTGCAAGCTATGGTTTAACTGTTATCAACTATAAGGAACATCTGTCTGCCTAAAGAAGCATTTCCTTTCACTGGATACCTCAGATTTGAAAAACAACCTGCTAGAGAGCTGGATAAACCTGAACCTCAGCAGCTCACTGACCAACTACTTATTCTGAATTGCCCCTTTGATCTAAAGAACATTTTTATCTCAGCAAATAATTAAACAGCTCGTTTAGCAGACCTTGTTCCACAAATCCTAGTTCAGTTCCTTGCTGATCTCATGTCTGTACTACTTTCACTAAGCTTAATATTATCCAAAGCACATTTCAAAGTTTCATTTAAAATGTTGATTTAGTCCTTGAATAAATTGTCACAGTAATACCAGATGTCTATATAGGTACATACAACTCAACTCTTCTTCCTGCCACAGCACCCACACACAAAGCATGAGAAATGCAGTACTCCTTTTGCTCTAATTTCTATGTTAAACAGATTTTTATTTACATTCTTCTCAGTATTCTTGGTCAAATCTAGGAACATATTTTCATTCCAAAGGGCTAGAGAATTGCTACATAACTAGCCTCAACATCCATAAATCTAAAATATTTGCGGAAATAGAATCCTTTCTTTTTTCATGACTCAGTGTTTACTTTAAATGCTCTTAACTTTAAGCATAAATGGTACTTTCTTATCATACTTCAAAATCTTAGGAGAAATACATAAAAGTTAAGATAGAATTCCTAGTATGTGATAACAACAATGACTGTGTTTTAAAACACTGTATTTAAAAAAAAAAGACAAAAAAAAAAACTTGGATGCTCTCCTTCAGCAAAGATGTTGGGTTTTTTTTTTTGATTTAGGATCTTGTATCAACTAACTTATGATGCAACAACATAAAGACAGCATTATGCTCATGGTGTTTGGTTTCTAACTGCCCTTTCACTGCCTGGCAAACACGAGACAAGCACTGATGTTGTCAGCAAAGCTTGAAAATGGAAAATAATTCCAAATAATCACTGGTTTGTTAAAGCAAGAACTGTGAAATACGATTTTATGTGATAGCACCTTAAAGTATTTACATTATGAGTAAAGAATCAAATCTTTCTGCAGGTCTGAGCAGGAGAAAGAGCTCAGAAATAAGGATTCATTCGTGCATTTGCAAATGTGATCACAATCTGTCATTTGATTCTCCTGCCAAACCGAAAAGCAAGACACGCTTTCAAGGGCTGTACGTCTTCCATATTTGTGATGGAGCATTTCCAAAGGTGAAGGAATTTAGAGGTTAACTTCTTTCCCCCCCGCCCCAGCAGGCTGGGGTGGTTTGCTTGGATTAGTAATTTTTTGCTAAGTGACACAATACTGGAAAACATTTTGGGCAGGACCTCGATGTACCATCAGCTTAAGATAAAGTCTTTCACACCATGTAGGTTCTAGCCTTCCGCCAAATTACTGAAGAGCCTTCATAAAAAGAAACACCTGTATTTGTGAACTGCATTATGATAGTAATTCTACATCTCCCTGCTTTTTGACAAGCTGTCAAGAAGTGAAAATTATTAACCAAGCAAATTGACTGAAAGCTTGATTAGCAGCTGGAAAAAGACTCAAGATGAATTCAAAACCCAAGAGCTATGCAGGGAACTGAGGAAAATAATCAGTAGAATGGAAATTATTATAGTTCAGCTTTTGTGATGTTCCATGTAAATGGAGAGATCTAATGTCTTCCTACATAACTAAAGAATTAGCACTCCCACTGTCTTTTTAACTAAAGAAAGGATTGAAAAACATATTCCAGTATCAATTCCAATCACATTTGATTTCTGAAGTCACCACGGGATCATAGAGGAACATGGATCTTTCATTACCAGATAAACCTCCACAGTACTGAAAGGCAGGTCAAGCAAAGTTGTGACCTGTAGTGCAAAGCTGTTGCCTACAATACACTTCAGAAATACTTAATGCAAAAGAGAAAACCAGGATGCTCTATATGGAAAACCTTAAAATATGATTAATTATATTATAGACAAGAAGAGTCACTCTTCTCTTTCAGCCCTGACTTCATTCTGTAAGCATACTGGAAACGCACAGTATGGAAAACATTAAGTTGCTCTGTTTTTTTATAAAATTTGCCTTATTTAAAGGAATTAAAACAATATTATCAATATCCTCTTAGTCCTTTACCTATACACAGGATTCAGATATTCACACACTGAGGATTACTCTGTCTAAGGCCTCTGTATTCTCCTTTGCAATCATTTGCCTCCATAGGCTTTCCTTCCACAATCAATACTAAAAAGAGTGAAAGTGTATTTCAGGTAAATATAGCCATACTCTCAAAATCAAACTGACTACATACAAAGGGGAAAGGGCATTCTTCATTGTAATCTACTAGACTCTAAAAGATTAGAAGAGCAGAATTTGATATTTTTCTAGACCATTCTAAAAAAATACAGTGTTTTTTCCTAATAAAACAGGATGGTAAGTTTAAACATTTCTAGCTGGCATCAAGCCACAACCTTCTATGTCAAATTAAAATAATTCTTTTGCTGATTTAAGCAGAAATCTTTGCTAATAATAAGAAATGTCTTTGTAGTCTACTTGTGTCTATGCATGCTTAAACAGTTTATTATTCACTGGACATTACAGATAAAAATAGAATGTAAGAATTTTCAAATCTAACTTACCACAGATCTTAAAAAAAATCACTTTTTGAAGAAAATGCCACCAATCATATTGCAACTCTGAGGTAACTCCATGCATTACTAAGCACCTCCCAGACAATGTGAAAATATTTCTAGAAGTCAACAGCAACGTCAGAAGAAAAAGACTTCTATTAAGTGTTACAAATTCTGATCTCCTTGTATTTAAGAATAAATTCTTTTTCCTCCCCACTTATTTGCAAAAGAAATCTATTGTGCTCTATTAAAACTGGTATTGTAAATTAATTCCCATTGACATTGCAGAGGCAGGTTCACAGAACAGTGAGGTTGGAAGGAGGTTGCCCAGCCCAACCTCCCTACTCAACCAGGGCAGGTTGTCCAGGACCATGCCCAGTCAGGTTTTCAGCGTTTCCACAAATGGAGACTCCACAACCTCTTTGGACAACCTGTTCTTGTGTTTGACCATCGTTACAATGAAAAAAGACACTCATAATGTGTCTAGCTTCTGTCACACAACTTGGCTGAAGTGACACAACTTACCATCTTACGTTGACCCTTGCTATAAACGCGTTTGTCTTTGCCTGCAGGGTTATACACTAACATACAGAGCACCACAGAATCACAGAAGGTTGGAAGGGACCTTTTAAGATAATCTAGTCCAACCAATAAAAAAAGAACACCACAAAACCTCCCTCCCACACTCCTCCCCGACCATTCTAGTAGGTTTCCATCTATTTGCTTAAAGTTATCCAAGTGAATTCAAGAGAATAATTTTACAATGTCACTTTAGAGGTGTATTAAAATCAATAAGTCATTGGCCCTGACAATATAATTATTCACATCTATTCAAAGTTGGGTAAAATTACCGTAAATGACTATACAGAATGCAACACAACATTACTCAGTCTGAAATATGAAACTGCATAAGAAAAAACAAAAAACCCCAAACCACAAATCCTCTGACATCTGTAGATAAAAAAATATTTCAATACATTTGAAAACTGCTTACTTTTCCTTGGCTGGAAGTTCTGTCTCATAAGTAGCCATCTTAGCTCCTGTCCCAGCAGGCATTGCTGTTCTTTGTCTTCGCTTTCTTCTTGGAGCAGTATCAATGACATCTGGACTACCCAGAAGGGAATCCTTTCGTTCTGGTGCTGCCAAAAGGAAAAAGACCAAAGTTGAAAAGAACTTGAATATGAAATACTAAAGATAATTTCTTAAACTGTTTTTTGTTTATTATTAAACCGCTATACTGCTAAGATCAGCTCAGCTTTGACAGCAGTTGGTGTCAAAACAAACAGATGACATAAAGGGAAATTCAAAAAGACAAAATTTAAATTAGAAAGATAAATTTCCCTCAAAATCTCTTTGTAGTCAGAGGACAGAAAAACGGGCCGCTATAAACCAGAAATATACTGATGGTCTCCTCATTCCTCCTTGTAGACTTTACAGTAACTAGAGAGGTGGCCTATAGAGCCCAGTTTCACCTACCTAGTTAGTCTTTGTCTCCTACAGAATCATAGAATGGTTTGGGTTAGAAGGGACCTTCAAGATCACCAAGTTCCAACCCCCTGCCATGGGCAGGGACACCTCCCACCAGACCAGGTTGCTCAAAGCCCCATCCAGCCTGGCCTTGAACCCCTCCAGGGATGGGGCATCCACAGCTTCTCTAGGCAACTGTTCCAGTACCTCACCACCCTCATAGTAAAGAATTTCTTCCTGATATCTAACCTAAATCTCCTCTCTTTCAGTTTAAAACTGTTCTACCTCATCCTATCACTCCACTCCCTGACTAAGAGACCCTCCCCATCTCTCCTGTAGCCCCTTTAGGTACTGAAAGGGCTATAAGGTTTCCCTGGAGTCTTCTCAAGGCTGAACAACCCCAACTCTCTCAGCCTGTCTTCATAGCAGAGGTGATCTATCCCTCTGAGCATCTTCATGGCCCTACTGAATAAGAATAATTGAGAAAAAAGTGCATGTGGCACGGAGAAAGGAGCTTGAATGTTCTGCTCACCACATGGCTTTGTTCCGACTCTTGCTCTGCAGTATTGACAGCAATACACACCCAGAACCAAAAAGAAATTTAAATTATTTTCAACGTTTGTTAGAGTAAACCCTTGAGAGAAGCTTATTGCTGTGATCAAGCACTGTTTTTTGTAATGTCCTAGTAATTCTGCTACCATGGACCTCCAGGCAATAAACCCTTACAGGTTCTATTGGAGACTCACTGAAGACAGTGAGCAGAAAGACTGATGGACAGCCTGATGGCTCTCCAGCGAGGCAAGAGATCATCCATCTGGAGCAAACCCATGCATATAAAGCAGAAACACCAGCTTTACTGCTCTACCCGTGGAACAGGTGTCCCTGTTCAGAATAACCCCTCAAAGCGAGAGAGTAGCTGCAGTTTGAAAGGAAAAGGGGGACAATTCTTAACACCCTGCAACCCAAAACTGGATAACCCATCTGAGTTTCCACTGAGTCCTCCAATGAAGGTGAGTGAAGTAGTTCTGTCCAAGTTCATTTACCTATCATTTTAATTTCCACCATTCCCGAGCAAGCTACAGTTTCACACCTAGTTCACATTTATGTTATCATGTAAATTCATAAAAAAATGAATTATCTACACTTAAAAAACAATCCCCTCTCTTCGACAGTTATCTGCTTGGAGCTAAAACATCAAGACAACTGGATCTTTCCTCAAGCTAAAGCCCTCCCTTCCCTTGCTATTAATGCACTCAGAAGACATACAGACATTTTTATTCCAGTTATCAACATCCTGTAGTGTACTTTTATTTGGTACGCCTGCTTTAAAAATAAAATCTTTAATTACTTCTAATTTTCAAAATAATGATATCCAGACCAACGCACATTTCAACTGAAATATATTAAATAACAATGTGGCGACTGAGGCTGATGCTATTATGGTAACTTCCCTAATTATTACTTTCTGTATGTTTTAGGAAGATTTAATCTTCACATGGATGAAAGACACCATAATTTGAGATTCAATATTGAAGGTTTTCATAGAAAGTAAATAATGGGTCCTATTTCTTCATTCCATTCACAGTTGTTATACTCGTCTACTGAAAAAGAAACAAGAAGAAAATATGCAACCCACAAGTAACATTTTCACTGTTTCTCAAAAAAATGTGTTTCTGACCAAGAACACTGCTAAATTAAACATGTAAATAGAGGCTCCCTAGAGACGGTGCAACCACTGCTGACAATGAAGCATAGGCTTAAATATCAGAACCTCTTAGTTTTACCAATGTGCACTAAACTACCACAGACTTACAGATCTTTGTAGGGTGACAACAGGCACTGGCCAACATATTTCCACGGCATGAGCTAATTAACAAATTTTGAAGTCCAGTACAAACAAAATAAGTTGCCTATAATAAGTGCTGAAAAGGGTTAAATTACAGCCTAATTCTCCACACTAAACTGTAGCTATGAGTACTTTTCCAGTGACAAATGTTGAAAATATGTTCACGATTGTTCATTACTATTTACTAGCAACATGTTCAGGGTAGTACATCTAACATTTACACTAATACTATTTTATGTATTCCAATATCACTTCCTAAAGTAGAGTCCTTCTTAATTAATACACATAATAGTTTACTGCCAACAAACCTGAACAATTTTACTATCATAGCTCTTATCCTTCCTTGTTTGTGTTCTCCTCCCACACTCTTTCTTTTGGCTTTAGCTAAAAAGTAGATCCAGAAGTTAGCTACATATACAAAACCTACACAATACTGACGTTAAATAAATAATATCCCCGTGCTTTGACTTGTGTAATATCCAACGCTGCCCATGGCCCTCATGCTCAGTGCTGTTTACCATTTAGACACAAATCCTGTTTGACTTCTACAACAGTCCCAGTGGTGCTTGAGTGGGAAAAAAAAAAAGGAAATGTTCACCTTTGCAACAAATTGCATTTGTGCTAACTTCAGGCTGGGAAAGGGTCTCAGTTTTTTGCTAAACATCTCAATCTAATCTTTCCCATGGAAACAAATTTTGCTCTTACAACCAATTAAAACCAAGCAGAATAAAAATTACTGATCTAAACGATTCAAGTAAACCTCTCTAATAAAGTTCACAATTTCTATTGTAAGAATGTTTTAATAATGCCAAGAAGGAGGCTTCTCATTCAGACAGCCTAGAATGCAATCTTACAAATAGCAGTAGACTGGCTCATAGACAACGGTTGAACACTACAGCCTTGGGGTTTGGTTTTTTTTTTGCTTATTTGTTTCTTTTCAGCCAAACTACCTCTTATGGTAGAACTGCTAAAGAAAAGGTGGCAGACTTGAATCTCAAGGTATCATGCATCACTGTAAGACTTTAAACATACACTCTCGACTGCTGCCAAAAAATAACTCCCATTAATTAATTCATTTATAGTAAAAACCAAGAAAGCTTCAGCAAAATATTACTCATTGCTGGACAGAAAATCATTTGGAAAAATGAGTCTTGAACATAAACTTATTTTTTTATTCTGAAAACAACTTCTATCTAAAGTTCATCACCATTTTGAGGAAGTAAAGTTCCTTGACTTCTCATGAAATTAGATTTCTTATTTTGATATTATGTAACATGATATGAATGATTGTTATACCTTTGAGAAGAACAGTACCAATTTAAATACAAGAGCATTGCTTTATGAAAGCCAGTTAATTAAACCACCTAAACCAACAAATGTTGATCAAGAAAAGGAAATGTTCTCAATAGATAATGTACCTTCTGTAGGTGAGTAACAGCGAGAAACAAGATCAGTAAGGGAAAGGGAATCATAGTTCAAGTTACAAAGAATACTTGTGCTAAGAAGGTTAAAGACCTTAAATAAAAACCCTTGTTGTACGTTTTCATTGTTTGCTTTGAAGACTGATATTTGGTGTGCAGAGGGAGTTTTCAAATAAGAAAGGATATTTTAGAAAATAATTTAAACGGAAAACTAAAAATAGCTTTCCCTGGTTTGGAAGGGTCAGGGTGAAATTAAATCAATGCAGTCCCATACTGGCTGGGGCGCAGAAAGAGAAAATGCCTCTACTCTAATACAGAGAAATGCCAGGACCCATTCCACTGCCTCTTCCAAGCTCTCTACTAGGTGCAGTCTCTGGCCAGCCAGACCCTGATGGGAACGACTGGGCTGAGCTGGGAGAGAGCAAAATCACTGCAGGGAAAGAGCCAGCAACGAAAGGGGACGGACAGCTTCACTCAACAGCCAGCATCGAGGTCGGATCTCAGTATTCTACTAACACAGCATCACGATCTCTGAAAACTACAGGCATTTTAAAATTAATTTCTCTAGCGTGGTTAAAGATAGGCAGTCCAGTTACATTTTAAAACAGACTTCTGCGTTACTTTATTCTGATATACGGAAGTACATTGTTTAAAAAGAAATCTCTTCTAATCTAGAATATTAACTTTTCAGTCTGACAAAAAAAACACACACCCACCTTCATTCTCTGTATTTTCAACACTCTTAATGAAAATTCTACAGCTTTGACTTGTGTAATTAGTAACAACAGTACTGTACTCACTGAGAAAAGAGAATCCAGCTACTCTCAGCACAAGCTCTATTCTCAATAAATGACTAAAACTAGTACTAAAAGCTTAGCTTTGCCATAAAAAAATATACAGAGAAGCAAAAAATGAGTAAAAGAGTTCCGAATTTGAGCAATCATTTACATACAATCAACTTGACACAGATAGAAAACATACTATCAGTGTCCAAAATCATGAAAAGTGCACTGCAAGGAAGAAAAAAGTTAATGAGATTTTACATATAGGAAACAGTCACAGACATAACTTCTCTTCACTTATATATCATAGAATATATTTAAGACATAACAAAGGATCCCCAAACTTGATCACTTCTACTTAATTTATTCTTATCATCCAAAATGCACGTTTGCTTAGCTAACCTGTCCTGTGTAAATCCATATTAATCTAACAGTATTTTGGACAGGATCCATTGCTGACTTGTAATACAAAATGGGTGAAAGCAGAACCTGGACCTTGCTACTGATATTTGAAAGACTACATCAGTGTTCTCATTTGTCTGTATTCCTATGCAGTTGTTAACTAGCTTCAAGTGTATCATGTTTTTCGTCATCGTTAATATTGATTATTTGTTTCCCTCAATAAAATATCTTTTTCTGAGTGTTTTAATTCCTCAGCATGCTAAATTACATTAGAATGGGATGTGCCCTTTGCAAATACAGCCCCACAGCCACAGAGTCCATGGGTTTATTCCCACTGCTTTGATGGACAGGACTGATTCTAGGTTAACCAGTCATCCCAGAAAAGGAAATGCTGCAAAGGGAAACATACTTGAACACTACGCTGCTATCAGATTTATGACACTGAATTATCAGGACATAGCATGATAATTTTAAAACCAATCATCAATGTCAAATTGATACAAGCAACATTCACAGTTCTGGCATGTACCACCAAATAAAATATATTTAGCATTGTAAACTTGCTTTGCTCCCAGTGAAGAATTTGCATTTATTAAAAAAAAATATTTTAAAAAATGCTTTCACTCTTTTTGTATTACAATGGAACAGAAAAGATTTGTAAAGGATACAGGCATTTATCCTGAATAAAAGGACTGGCCTTTATTTAAAATTATCTCCTATCCTGGGGATTTTATCAACAGCAGCACAAAGATCTGTTTATTTCAATTTCTGTTCTGAATGAAAATTTACCTGATTCCTTTTTTGTCAGAGCAAGGACTGATGAAAATTTGGTCAGATTTTCAGATATGAATGCTCTCATAGGTCCCCTAAATTCCTCTCAGAGATGCCCTGTTAATAGAACAGAATTTCCTGGTTGGATTCTGCTTTAGTCTCTGGAATGCTGATCCAGAGAGTTACTCAACTGAACTTCCAAGCTCTGCTGTCTCTCTTTAAGCAGGTGATTCAACTTAAAATCAGTCCCTTGATAAAGAATCTTGCCATTTTCTCTAGGATGGTTCCTTTGGGGAAAAAATAAACATTTACTGACTGTCCCGCTCCTGCCCTTGCACAGCACTGTCAGCAGATAAACTAGACCAAAAGAAGACAAAGTGGGCACAAAACAATCACCGGAAGAGCACCAGGACTGCCTCTGACAGCTGCTCCCCGAGCCACAAAAGAACAAAAAAAGAAAGGGAGCAAAACTCATCACTTTAATCCTCGACTATAGTAACTTCAGTAATTATGCAGTTTCGAAATCTCAAGCTAATTCCGAAGGGATCACCATAGCTGACAATAATTAGCATCTCTTTGACATTCTCAGCAGAGAGTCTCCTAAATGAATGCATATGGAAATGAACGTGTCTCACTGATGTAGGCAATTCCTGCAAAGTAGGATTAAGTCATTCTTGACAGGCAATTTAGGAAACACCACTTTCACCTACGCTAAAGTCATCCTGTTTATACACATTCCGTCCACAATTAAGGCATTTTTCATAAGAAATAGATCCATTTAGATCACTTGGAGATCCAAAATTAAACATTGGTATTTACAGTTCACCCAGATGCTTCAGTGAAAGTAACATGAATATGTCACTATTTTAATTTTAGGAAAACAGTAAGAACCATTCTCCATTCCCTTTGTTCTGTTCTACTTTATATTTCATTCTTTGTATAAATTTGGGTTTGCTGCACCGTAATCCCCTGGGGCCTAAAGGCAGTTGGGACTGCAGTTCTATAAATTCTCTGTCAGTTAGTTATTAATGTTTATTTTTATAAAGAATAACCCCATGGGAAGTGTTTATGAAGACACATTTTAAAACAACTCCAGCAAAAAGTTTAGATCCAGCTATACAAAATTTATAAATTGTATCTAGTTCAGTAAGGAAGTTTACATTTCCCTCTGAGACTGTATCATCACTGACAAAGCATCCTAAGTCGTCTTAACATGTAGACTTTTCTATTTGCAAAGCCTGATCTTCTCCTGATGTCACCCTTTTTCAAAAGCTTTTAAAAATACAATTCTTTTCTTTAATTAAAGAAGAAAAAAGAAAAGTTTGTTTCAAACCTGCAAGGAAACTCGCCAAATTACAATAAAAATCTGTTTGACGTACAGTTCCCTTCTTAATTCTTATTTATTGGAGGCAACTCAGGTGTTTGTCTGTTACCAGTCCATATTGTCTTAAAACTATATGATAAAAAAAATCAGGGTAAATTTGCCAAGCAAATAATAAGTTTGGTCAGAAAGCATGAAAGTCTCTTTTCATATATCAAAATATCAGAGGGGAAAAAGAAGAATGCATTTTTACAACTATCCACAGAGACTCTGAAAGAGCTCATTAATTTTAATCATCAAAACCATGATCTCAATAGAAATACCCCTCTTGAAATTACTTTGATATGGGATATTTCAATGAACCATATGTACTTCATCAGATGAGATATTAACATTAAATAATCCATAATAATGTGTGTTGCTAAAAATACTTCAGTAATGCCATAATTCTAAGAAAGTCACCAGTTATAAACATTGTCAAAGGTGATGATTTATGAGCAGCCAAGCATTGAAAATCCTTGCAATACACCTCTGTATACGATATATTTGTAGTGATTCCAGCCTCTAAAAATTAGTACAATACAAATACAATACAATACAAACAGAAAGTGTAACCATGTGCTCAAATCTTTTCTGATTTGAGGTGGAGGCTCCATTCTGAAGTGGTAAAATTGCAGTTTCGATATCTGAGACCTACGAACAGGTTGCTTTCCCTGTTTCATTTCTGACGGGTGCCTGACAGAAGCTGTGGTGATGCAGGCGATTCGGATGCTGTGGTGGTTTCTGACCAGCCAGAGGATGCTTGGTGATGGGTTCAGCTGCTCAGCAACAGCACACTCCAGCTTTTCATTGACCCACTGAAAGTCCTGATTTATTACACGCTGTTTTAGAAATCCCGTTCCATCTCTGAACCTCCAATCTTTTAAAAACTATTATGTATTTGTGCTGCCCGGTGAGGGTCATTTTTGTGTACCACGGTTGGATGTGCCGTGGTCCAGCACATCCCAGTCCAGGCAAGAGCATTTAAAAACTCGTTGTCTGAAAAGGTTTAGATGAGCTCACTGTCCCGGGTGTGACTGTTTGCTGGAGTCATTCGCTGGACTGCCTTGATGTCCTATTTGGATCATCTGTACCACCCAGGGTGGAGGTAGGAGGCTTCTGAACAGCATCCCCAGGAGACATTAAACAGCATGCAGGTCAAGTAAACAAAACAACAAAACAGACGGATGGAAGAATGAAAATCATCAAGCTAAGAAAAGCTTTGAAAAAAATTTCTGGGCTGGGATCTTTCGATTCAACGTGAGGCAGTGGAGCCCAAAGCCATTTCTCACCAGGCATGTAAAACATACACCTCATGCCTGGAATTCTAACTGGCATCACTTTTTCTCTAGTAAATTTTACTGTTGTCTACAGCTAATGCTGCTAAGCCTACCCAGCTGATCCAGGCCCTGTCACGGGCAGTGGTGGGCTTCCAAGCATCACCTCTAAAGTTACCCCATATGCCAGACAATGCTGATTATTATGCCCGACCCCTGGCTGTGTGGGTGTGGAGGAGCCTGACATTTGAAAGTCAGCCCTAAAGGAGAATGTGGATAATGGTAATTATATTACCTACTGATCTCAAATTGGTAAGAGATTATTTTGTTAACCTTTATGTAAAATGGTCACCCATAATGTTCTTTAGGATGTGAAGATAAAGCAGGGCTTTATCTTTGAAAAAGGGCTTCTGCATGAATACTAACAGTAAGTCTCAAAACCCTCAGGCAGACACTTGTAAAAAGTATGGCTAACTTCTTCACTCAAAATCTACCTCTTGGATGGTGAAACACACAACAATAATTGAAAAGATCTGTAAACAATAAAGCCTTTTGAATTTTTTTATTTATTTTTTATTTCTTTGGATAAAGCGCTAGGCTGCCCTTGTGCTTGAATAGTCTTTAGATTATTCTGTCTCCTGGAAATGTACATAAAAGCCAGCCGGTTTAGAGGGCATCATTTTGACACACATATTTTATTCACTCAGAACCCTGCAGGGATCATGAGGCCAGAGAGATCTGCCTCTGTGTACCCAAGGTGGTCTTAAAAAACAAGTGTGAGCTGCACTCAGGCCACGTTCTACCCCCTGCCCTGAAGTTGTATCACACTTTGAAAGAGCTTTGAAATAGCTGGAGATTAGACTCTTCTGCCACAAGAATGATTTCTTCTTCCATTAAACAATTTTTTTGAGAAAATCAATACAACTCAAGGGAAGCCACAGGCTGCAATAACTCTGGGAAATGTATGTTTTCATAATGATGGCATTTCATGGTGGATAAATTACTAACCTATACCCATAACTTTGTTGTGTGGTGTCTTTCAAGCTGCCTTAGGATTTTTTTCAATTCTATTATGAATTCCATTTTGGGGGGTATATATATTTCTACTTTAGGTTGAGCGAATGTTTCAGCAAATGAATCTGAAATAAAAATCTATTTAAACAGAAATTTTGCCTTCCTATATTTCACTATATAGTAGTAAGGAAGAACAATAATGTTTAAAAAAATAATACATTCAGATCAGAAGCTATTTTGCTACTGATATTTGTTACTGATAGCAACATAAATAGGTGACCCTATCTGTTTTCTTTGAGAGACTAGACAGATTTCAAGCCTTGAAATCACTTATTCTAAAAGTTAGTGATATAGGAACTATGTTCCTTCATTAAGATAACCTTGGAACACGAAATGGCTACATTAAAACTGTTCTTACATATGAACACACATATGATTGGATAGAGGCTAATCATTCAAAATTTCATTTTCAAAGGAAAAACTTGAGAAAACATTAAATAAGTAAAAAAGATTTTTTTTCCTGCAGTTTATGCATTGGTACTACTTCACTAATAGCATCAGAAGCAGTAGAGGATGGCTGCTTACATGCTTTTTACTTCTAGTTCCCCAATTTTAATTCTGTCTCTGCTTGTGGGAACTAAAAGTCACCATTATTAGTTTTGCAGTTAGTGTGAAGTGATTTAATTCCTTTATGCTCCTAGGCAATATTTATTACTTGCTGTTATTCAAGTAAGACTTGGGTACCTAACCATGGATAAACACTTCTGGAATCTGTAAGCAGAAGTTAAGCCACTTTTTCACAAACCCACAATCTTCTGGCATCCCGTAGTACAAATAATTTTCTAAGGACCGAAGTTATTCAACACATAGGGTCCTGCACTGCATTCGGGGGGACACAGGATCTGTTCCTGATCCTACCTCTGACCTTGATGAACACCCGTGCTTTGGTTCCTTGTGTGCAGACCATGAGTAATGTCTACTTGACTTCATAAAACACCTTGACACTGAGGAATGAAAAGGATCACACGATCCAGGTCCAAAGCACAGAGACACCTCTGTAAATGTTAAAAGCAGCTAAGAGGTAGTATTATTATTCCTGTAGACACCAATTACGTGCATGAGAGGATGGAGAGGGCAGGGCGGCTGGTCCTCTGTGCAGGAAACGGTGAGTCTTTGGGTGGGTAGGCATGAGGATAAGGGACAGTTTTGTCAAGCAAGGCTCAGTCACAAATAAGCCTGGAATGTAACAGCCCAGTGAGCCACTTTGACAGCCAATATGATTCTTCAGCATCTGAAAGATTATGAAGTGTTATTATAATCTTCTAGCCTATGTTCGCAAAAAACATGCAAAAGAATAAAGCCTAATAATACAATCAAACAGTACTACTGACTGGATGAAAGGTCATGCCAACATTATAAACCGTGTAATTTAGAAAAGAAATGTAGAAAGTTGTAGATCAAAACTGTGGCTTTTTGGTTTTGAAGTTATTTTTATTTAAAGCAAACCTTTTGAAGAGTAAAGCACTGCCCAAAGTATTTAGCGACTTAAATGCTGAAGTGAAAAGCTGGGAAGTTTAGATGTGACTCTGGGAGATTCCTCCAGCTTGCTGAAAATTTTGGGTGAAGCCCATACGATTTAGTATTGCCTTCTTTTCCACCTATTCACCTTTCCTCTTTCTGCACGTCACAAAATTCAAGACAAACTGGGTGTCTTGTGGTGACTGGTAAAACAGGGTCAGTGCCCAGAAAGTGACTAGACAAGGTCCTTGACAGAATTATAAAAAAGTCTGAACCCCTTCCTCCTGAAAGATTGTTTCCTGAGAAGCTCGCACTCTTTCCAAACAATCTTGCCACAGTAGGGATTTTTAGAATATTTATATATTGTGCTTTTTCAATGTATATATGCTTTTCCAAAATGTAATATGCTTTAGATCTTATACTTCTATTGTATATTTTTTAATCTGTATAACCAGCTGATACACTTCCAAACTGGCATGCATTTTCTTATGTTTGCTGTGAAATAAACAGGCTGTGGTCTCAAATGTGATTCACTATGCACAAAGTTCTGTTTACCCCATTAGCTTTCTGGACCCATTTATTTCTACTGAAATTAATATAAAGCCCCTGTTAAAGTAAAGACATACCATGAACATTTATCCACAAATTGCTGTTAGCTACCTGCTTCTTTCATACAGTGTTTCTAAAAGGCTTTTCATGCTGTGAATTTAAAGACAGCATTTAAGATGTCATTATGGCTTGTCTTTATATACAGCTACCATTAAGGTCTTTATAATGGATTCAGAAGTGATGAACAGAGAAGGTGCATGTGTCTCAGTCAGACATGACATTTACGTTTTTATGGCAGATGCACTGGCACAATTTCAATCAACATCACAGGATAATTTTGCTGCGGAAAATGCTACAGGTAATTTTGGTTACTCTAAGAGGTTCTGAGAATATATTTAAGGAAATTTAAAGACTTCAATAAGTACTTTGAGAGCAGCAACACATTAATATTTATTATAACATTTACTGAGCAATGAACATGAAATCGGATCATGTACAAGACATTAATACACAATTAACAAAAAATTATCAATTGGCATGTCTCAGTCAGAATCAAGAGGCTGGTTTAATCTACAACTTCTATTTAGATGCTTTAAAACACAGTCTGTAAAACGCATATATAGCACAATTTTAACTTTTATTCATCATTTATTATTTACTGTGAATGGATCATAAAACTTACGATAGGACCCAAGACCTGTGTTTATACTCTGACCTGGGCCATTTGTCATGACGGGGTCTCTGGACATCTCCCTGGGCTCTCCCTCCTGATCTGGCTGGACTCTGCACATATGCAAAGGTCACCACTAACCCACCACAGCTGAAGATGTAGTTATAAAGGAGCTGAACTTCAGAAGATTTAACCTACATCATGAAACCAGCTATGAAACATGTTGTTATTGACAGTCTGGAAGATACCATGCGAAATTTTAGAGGGCAACGGTGAAAATGAATGGCAAAAAACCTATGGCAAACAGCCTGGGTCCAAGTTAAATCAGACAATAGAGAGCATCAGAGGCAGGATGCAAGATGAAGTAATTGTGTGGTGTGATGGTAAGAGTCACAGGCCGACTCATTCTACAGAACTGGCTCTGTTCCCCTGGGACCCACTAACTCTGGGATAGTCTTTCCATATGGTAAAAACTCCATTCCTTGCTAAGAAAAAACAGGATCACGCCCTGAGCTGTGCTAATGTTCCATGTATCCTTCCCCAGCCAACGTCCCCACGAGTCACCAGGGCCAGGAAGCACCACGCAAATTCTTTATTATAAATGGGAATGACAGAGTGTTGATTACCTAAATCACCAAACCGACTTGATAACACAAAATAACACGTGTTCAAGTCTAGGAAACATCCCAGTTTCTTCAGATAAAGACTCTTTTTACTAAGTCTTTCTGATATTCAGACTAATTTTCTGCAGCACCCTGATAAATTACTTAAGGGGTGAATACAGCTCGGATTGTCAAAGTTTCATGCAATTTCTCTCCCCCTCAACATGCAGTGATTCTAAAAAAATGTAAGAAAAGGGATATCTACATATAGGGATAATTTATGGCAGCTTAACATTTTATGCAAGTTCAAAATGTCTATATGGAAAAAGAAAATACTTTGCTGTATGTAATATATTTAGTAATTTCATTACACTAGGAAATTCCCATGCACCTTTACCACAAAAAAAATCACTTAAATTATTAAGGCCTTGTGCAGATTTAAACATTTCCTGACATTCCTCCAAAACAACAAACACTGTAATGGTAAGGTGGTTTCGTTATAAGAGGGTAATGCAGTCCCCCTGTAAATAGAGAAAGCTTAGAGAAAATGGGATTTACATATATAGGGTGTAAATACACACTCCTTTCTCCACCATAATGCAGCTCAAGCCTAAGCTGCAGACACTGGGTTTATCAGAATAGCATTCCAGAAGATCAATGAAGAATAGGGGCCAAACCCCCTCTCCTTTACACAGGGAAAAAGCAAAATGTGTTTGCAGATCATTCCAGGTAAGCGCATAGAAATGCACAGAGATTAATGATGTCATCTTTTCTAGTCTATCTGCAAGAAAAAGTAACTTTAATAGTACGTGAAATAAAAGGGTTGGGGAAAAGGCAGCATGGCATCATTGATCTTATGAGTGAACTGCAAAGGCATCCAAAAATGAATTCACTAAATGGCAGTGGCAGATTAAAAGCTTTTGCTTAACTAGTGGTTCCAAAAACTGCTCCCAGACTTTTAAAGACACAGGAATAAATGACACATATCATCCTCGAAGTTAAGGAAAAAAATGACTACGCTAGAACCAGCAGACAATTGAACAAACTGGTTTAGATAGAGTTTTTCTTCTGGCACCTTGCTGCAGGGAGAATATGAAGGGATGATCACTGTGATATAAACCATGCACTAAATTCAAGTGATGAAATACTCTAAAAACACGATGTCTTCAAAGAAAGAATGTTAGCGGGTAATTTCCAGCAAAGCTTGCTCAAGATATGAGAAAGCAGGTATGATTTTATAATGACCTCTTCTGAAGAGCCAAGAGAACTCTGAAAAGAGTTTCAGGCTACGAGGACTTACAGAATTAAGTTCACTAACAGTAAAATCAGAACAAGGTCACTAGGTGAAGTGGCTGATGTGTGGGATGACAGAGGCCATAACAAGGTTCTATAAGCAGAAAATATTGTATCATTTGATTTTTGATTCTTTCCAAGACAGAAATAAATGTGCAACAGAGAATCTTGGTATCTATCGTATTTTCTCACATTACAGGCTACATCTTACAAGTATTACAGATATCCTAAATATTACTAGATTTGACAGCTGGATCCTTAGATATAATAATGTTGGTATTATTTCATGTTAGAGCTTTTGCCTTTGACTGGTATTGTTTCTAACAATCATAATACTTGCCTAAAAAGATGTGTGAGAACATGTAATTTTCTTTTATTGCGATGGATTAATCATTACTATACTGGTATAGCTGACTTAAAAAAAATATTTATAATCACAGGGTTCCGAATCAGACATTAAAAAATAAAATATCTTTTCTTTCCTTGCCTGCCCAAATGTAAGCAGGGAAGTCTTCACAGTACTGCCCTCAGTCCCACGGCTGCTGGTACGGACTGTTATTTTGGCAGCGTGCCTCCCAGGAAGACCAGCTCTGATTAGACTACATGTGGAAGAGAATACTATGCAGAAGAGTAAAAATGTCAGAATAAAGTTCAAAAGCAGAGAAAGATACATCTAATCTTTGCCCATGTATAGCCTGTTGTGCACAACACCCTCTTTGTGGATCAACAAAAAACACATTAAAACATCCAGGACTGGGCACAAAATGCTAATGTGAGTAACGGTTGTTAAGATGACTAACACTTTTATTACATATTCAGAATTGAACACTTTGGCCAGAAATGGAGCCAGAATAAACCAGAGTAGCCTCTCTGGAAGTTAATAGAACGATAATGAATTACACCAATTGAGAATTCAGAGTATTATTCTGGGATAGCTAGCTGATGAAACACACAAAACAAAGCAAAAGACTAGTTGCACGCTGTGCATGAAAACAGTAATTTTAAATTGTATTTCTTGAAAAGGCAGCTAAATAACATAATTACCTGAGAAACACCTGGGATCCTTCTTGACCATTTTTTCTCTAGCAAAAGCTGTACATAGCAATTTTATACTTTTTTACAGTTGATGCCTCTTTTCTTTCCCTACCAGCACTGAATTAGCACGGAAAAAAGCATCACCATGACTTTTCTGGAAAACATTCAGATTTAACTCATTGACACACCATGCCTACTCCAGAATATGAAATTCCATTTGATACAATAAGTCTTTCCCAACCTTGGAAAAATCAAACGGAGTTGTGTGGCCAGTCCAGTTTGAGGAGGACATTCCCAGTTGCTGGTAGCCTGCATGGCCACGTATCAGGGCAGCTATTTCAGAGCCTCTTGTTTTGATGATATAAAAAGCAAAATGCTTTGTACCTTCATGATTTAGCCTCAGTAGTCTTTACTACAAAAATACCTGTTACATTCTCTGAAACTGTTTTGACTAATAACAAGAACTGTGTTGATTTTGTTACCCAAGAAAATAAAGCCACCTCCTCTTTACCAGAAACTGCATTCAGAATGTTTCCTACCATAAATCACTGCTTCAAAGTGCTGCTTGCTCCCAGAGAGGGATTTTAAAAGTTCCTCAGCTCCATGTGCGACAAGGGGATGATTTATTCCAAGATGCATCTGCAAATTACAGTGTCAGTGTATTTTTCTGACTGGCAGCAGCAGCAGTAATTGGGAGACATGGGCAGTTCAACCCTGAGATGCTGGGCTGCTGGGAGGAAGGGTTTGGTTTTTGTTTCTAGTTTCCTACCCCAGATACAGGGTTAATACACTGCCACCGAGAGAAGGGTCGAGACCAACTGAACCAGGGGCTACTGGTAACAAATGTGATTTCACTTCTCTCATCTACTACAGCACTTTAGCAAGCCACGGTAAAGAGAAGTGGGAAATAGCTTATGCTCACCAAAAAGCAGTGCTACTTCTTCCTGTTTGACATCCCATTTTGTCAAAAAAAAAAAAAAAAAGAAGAAAATGCAATTTTAAATGTCCTTTACTTCTACTACTCCTTGCTGAAGAAAAGTGGAGAGGCGCAGAGTGAAACAGGGATGGTTCCTTCCTTCAAGGTCATAAAATAGCTGCAAAATCCCCAATCTGTGAACCCTGTGGGTTCCCCCCTTGCCCTGCCCGTCTCCCCCAGACGGTGTGCCCAATTCTCATCTTTCCAGCCAAACAGAGACTTGCTGGCAGACAGTCTCCGGCCCAGGGGGAATTTACCAGTGAGTTATTTCAAGGCAACTTTGCATTGTTCATACAGAGAAAATTCTCCTCAGTAGACCTGTCAAGAGACACAACTCTACTAGGGCTGTAGCTTTAGAAGACTATTTAAAGTAATGTATTTTAGACATAAAATATAAACATCCCCTTGAAAGGGCTGGCTTATCTGGATGCTCAGTACAGCTCTTCAGTGTCTATGTCACTTCAAACAGCAGAGGAACATTCACAGGGTTGGCCTTTTTCTGCACATGAAAGTGACTTCAGTCCCCCAAACAGCAGCCAAACCTCACATGCAAGGCAGACAGTGAGAGATGATGTATTATCTACGACGGGATGACTGTATTCCTTCTATCCTTAGTTATCCTGTCTTGGGGGATAAGCAGGGAAGCAATAAATCAGTTCCTTTCCTTAGCTCTCCAAAGCTCAATGACTCCCCAGAGGTCCAGCATGAGATGGACAAGTCTCTCCTTCTCTCAGGATGCAGCGTGAATGATGTTTATTCCCAAAGTAGCCTATGATTTTTATTATTTTTCTAGATTATCAGAATTTAATTATGCTACAAAGATAATCAGGAAGTTCTCAGACATTTAAACTGCTTTTTGATGTTCACATGCCTAGAAAGAAGTGGTTTTTTTTACTCTGCAGTTCCTGAACCAAGTATTGTAATGGAATAAAGAATAAACCCTCAGTAAGCAGTTCAATAGCCTGGAAAGTAATATAATTCACTCACACAGGCACACAAACAAAGGGCAATCACAGTTTTGACCTTGCTGATGCTTTGAGAAAATGACTGATATCAATCTCATGGTCCAAATATCTTAAGGATAGCTTGAAAGCACTCATAGTCCTTAAAAATTCTCCAGTGAAAATCTTCTTAATTCCTGCCCTGTTTCACAGGCAAGAGACTCCTGACACCATAGGACTCATGACAGAGATGTGATTTTACTCTTGGTGTGATGAATTCAATATCATCAGCCTGCAATAATTGGGGTTCACTGCTCAGTGTACTGGTTAGCGGTGCAACACCTTTCCTTTTTTTTCTCAAAAATGTCAGTTTAGATGCAGGCAGGTGGGCAGCTGATGATCACAGTTCCATCATTTACGACCCACATCCATCTCTGACCACAGATGTATTCATGTCATAAGTGTCAAAGACGCTTATCGAGTACTTGGTGTCCAGAAGCACTTTTCACATCTGTCAAAAAGTTATAAGCCTCAGCTGTTGATGTATAAACTAGAAATGCTGGAAAGAAAACAGCTCTCTGTTCCCTACTTTGATTAAACAAAGATAAAACATGCTCATATGAGAAGCTTCATCTGCAAAGAACTAAAGGCACAGTAGGAGCTCATCCCTCCAGGGCACCCAGAGATGTTGTGTATTTAATTTTCCTCTGTATCTTGATGGCAATTTGTGCTTGTTTAGTGATTTGATAATATTCTCAGAGGTTACAAACACTTAGCAGCACATGTTCCTAAATTTCACCAATTAATGATATGGTTTTTAAACATGTGGGACAACACGTAAAGTTGTTCATACTTTTTCCTCCCTTCTCCCCTATTTACCACAAAATCTTTTGACTTTCTTGCATGAAGGACTTCATGTGCTGTTCCTCCTCTGCTTGTGAAGGATGTGCTTCACTGCCTTTGACCCCCATGGTTTTGTACTTGCACTGCTTTGCACTAAGCTGACTGGCCCCTTCAGAAATACTTCCGAAAAATCCACCACTTATTTCTTAGGTGCTCCTCTAACACACACACCACAAGGGTAGTCAACAATGTAAGTCAGCAATGAATCACCACACAGATACATAAGTGTCTGGCTCTAATAATTCAACCAGAGTCCTTGGTCAATGTTTAAGTTGGGTGCTGTATCCCCATAATAACTCAAAAAAGTCCAAACCTCTCTTAGGCAACAGGGCTAAGCTACGCCAGCGAGAATCTTCTTTTTCAAAACTAAGGTTGGTGACAATATTTGAGCTGACCTTTTTGCTGAAGTCAAACCAGATATAATTCATAAGCAGCTTCAGCCGGAGCTCAAGCATCAACATGTTTTTAATCTCCTGCACAAAGGACCATTTCTCACCAACAAGCAGCAGTGTTTCGTGGGGAGGTTTATTAAGGACACCTTGCTACGAGGGTTTAAAGCCACTGAGCACCAGGAGTTGTGACTCAGATTTGCTGTTGTCTAGTGGGGAAATCAGGGAACTGAGTCTTCAGGCAGCTCACTTAAAGCAAACTGTGAGTAAGGGACAGACTTTCACCAAGGAACAAGTAATTAATTGAATGCTCTTAATGCTAACCAGAACCAAGGAGCAGTGTTTGAACAAGCTGCAGATGAGGATTCATCTCTGGATATAGACAAAAGCCAATGCCAAGCAATTAATATAAGCGATGTTGCTCAGCAAACAGAGAGGCAGGTGATTTTTGTCAAATGACAACCCTTCTTGCTAAACTTTTTGCTAAACTTTGCTCAGCACCACCTCTGAACAGAAAATGAACCGCTATACACTGTGTCAGCACCACCTGCCAAGAAAACCAGTCAGGTGAAAACCATAGATATTGCAAACCACCTGCATGCAATTCCATTTTGCAGATTTTGAGGGATTTTATTTTTTTTAAAACAAATTGGTAGTAAATAATTTTCTTTCTGTTCATACTGTATATCCTTTGTTTTTCTTTCCCGTATCAACACAGTGTTTCTGGAAATCCCAAGAAAAATTGCTGCTTCTAAATTTTCAGACATAGAAAACAGGAGTCATGGGAAGCCAAGAGCAAAGTATCTTAATTAACTAAGGACATCCAGTGGTTCACAAAATGCAACTGCCTTTGAAAAACAGGATTTATGTGAGATTTTTTCCAAGGTTGCCTGTGGAGTTGCCTTTGAATGCTCCTTCTTACTGCACACAACCTTGCAGTTAGATTCTCTGTCATATTTTTCCTGTATGCTATTTCAAATATGAAGGCATAGATTATCCTAGCTGCTCCATCTACCCTCCCCTTAGCATACACTGATCCACTGATGCAAGAGCCAGTGTCTGACTTCTCAGAGACATGTCTCAAATCTTCTCCCTTTTGCTGTGAGACATATTCCTTCCATGTCTCCTGGACCAGGGGACAACTTCAGGGAAATGACAGTATTTTTGTAGTGTGCTTTCTCTCTTAACCTCTTAAACAAAAAAAAAAAAGAAAGAGCCTGGACAGGCTGGAGAGCTGGGCAAGGAAGAACCTC
>BJBW01009068.1:113709-136737 GCA_004320125.1 Scolopax mira
AAGAGCGTGGCCAGTAGGTCGAGGGAAGTCATTCTCCCCATCTACTCAGCACTGGTGAGGCCAGAATTGGAATACTGCATCCAGTTCTGGGCTCCCCAGTTCAAGAGGGACAGGGAACTACTGGAGAGAGTCCAGCGAAGGGCAACAAAGATGATTCAAGGGTTGGAGCAACTCCCTTATGAGGAAATGCTGAGAGAGCTGGGACTCTTTAGCCTGGAGAAGAGAAGGCTGAGGGGAGACCTTATCGATGCCTATAAGTATCTAAAGGGTGGTTTGAAGGAGGAGGGAGCCAGGCTCTTTTCAGTGGTTGCCAGTGAGAGGACGAGGGGTAACGGGCATAAGTTGAAACATGGGAGGTTCCACTCAAATATGAGAAAAAACTGTTTTCACAGTGAGGGTGCCAGAACCTGGAAGAGGCTGCCCAGGGAGGTCGTGGAGTCTCCTTCTTTGGAGATTTTCAAGACCCGCCTGGATGCCGTCCTGGTGACATGCTCTAGCTGTGGGCAATCTTGCTTTGGCGGGAGAGTTTGACTAGATGATCTCTACAGTCCCTTCCAACTCTAAAAATTCAGTGAAATTCAGTGCAATGAAGCTTTCACCTTCATCAAAATTGTGAAAGTCTTGTTTGAATTTAAAGACAGCATATAAAATATTTTGATGATTTCTGTAGGAGTGACAAGCTACTAGTGAGCCATTTAGTTAATGATACTGTTCCTAAAACTTACCAAGTTTTATGTGTAACTAAAAAAGTTAATATTTGTTGAGGTGTAAAGAAATAAATTATCAAGTAGGGAGTAGTAGGTAACAGATTTATTTTAACATCTAAATTTTTCCACAATTTTTTTAAAAAACCTTTAAATTCTTCAGCAAATAAGGTGTATTCACACTACATAGAGGTGGTAGAACAAAATTAAAATAACCTTAAGCAACAGGGAGAGCCAGAAAGCCAAAATCACCCTTATGCAAGAACTCCTGGAGGTTATAAGCAGGTTAACCACTCTATTTCACATAGGATTTCTCAACTCCTACTCCAAAGCCTTCTAACTGCCTGTCTCATATGTTTCCCAGGAAAGGTCTTAAGGAAATTGCTGGCAATCAGAAACTTATGACCTGACCCTTCTCTCCCAGGAACCTGAGTAATGAGTATCCTTGTGAGAATTCAACTCGTGGCTATAGATTAAAGAGCTATTTTTTCCTGACTGAGACAACAGCTCACCGTATAGCTGATCCCAAAACAAGTGTTTTTGCCTTATTGAACTGGAGACAGTTGCAGTTTGCAGCAATCAGCAGATGGAAATCTAGTGAGAGCACTGTATAAGCAGAAACAGCAATTTAGTCAGGTAAACATACCTAGAAGATCCAAAGTCACAGTAGTCAACAGCTACTGGAGCAGAGCTGAGATTTAGCATCCAAAGTACTGCTGGGAGGTGTTCTCCTACGAGTTTATTTCTCCATTTGAAACAAGTAAGATCCTTACAGAGACAAAAATTAATTTCCTGACATAAATGGGTTAACCAATAACATGGACGTTATTGGTTATGAGAGTGGATAAGGAAAAGAAAATAATGTGCTGGCAAGTATAAAAATCACAAAAAATGCTCCTTTAATTTGCAAAAAGCTGGTGGTGGTGAATACAAGCCAGTATCTTACTGTCAAAAGCACAGGTAATGGGTATTTGTGCAGTATCAGCAGTTTTCTCTAGTGATCTACAGACCTCAGATCTGAGGAAAAAAAGTTACACCAACATAAAAAGCTGGTCTGAAATGAAGCTCGATATTACGTTTAGTCTCTCCTTATTTTCCTGCATTCCCCATTTTTACACCCCGTTCCTCCTCCCCACTCAGGCCATACCATTTTCTGAAGATGGCCAAAGCTGAACATGACAGCCCTGCTCCTCAAAAGCTTGAGCACAAGAGATCTAAGTCTTTTTGTCTTGGTTGCATGCAATAACTTTCCAAGCTAATTGACTGATTAATTAATGAAATCATGGAAGTTACTTCATTCATTCTTGAAACTTGAGATTATTAGCTACAAGCACAGTTGTCAATGAGGTGCTTATTTTCTTTTGTGCTAAGAAAGTTTGATGTTTTTTCTAAATAAAATAGAAACCCTCCTCTCAATTTAAACAAGGAAATGCCCTGAAAGTAAAGTGTCAGGCATTTCACATGGGCATAGTAAACTGGTTTTCTGCCATGGACATCAACACTGAAGAATATTGTATTGTAAAATACTCTGGTTTTCAAACAATTGTGGCAGTTATTTCGTTAGAAGAGGCTAAGAGCCTATTATGGAATAACTGGCAGTTTTTATTTTTTATTATATTCTTAACATATTCCAAAATACTGGTACATATGAACATTTTGTACACAACCAGTATCTACACAAATGGCTAAGTCATCTATATTAATGCACATTTCTTAAGAAAAGACAGTTTAAAATGGGCATCCATTTTAACTGCTATTTAGCTATCCAAATGTATGCACAAATTTCTGGAAGAATTTCTGAAAGCATCAAACTGAGCATCCAAATTTTGTTTGTATGAAAAGAGTGATAGTGTGTCTTCTTACACGCTGGCAGAAGTGGTAATGAGTTTTAAATGAGCTATTAATGACATTTTTATAAGCTACAAGGGAAGAAAAAGGTTATCAGCTTGATTACAGGCATACCTTCTTAGGGAAAGGGAATTAGATGAAATTTGTGAACAATACAAAAGGTGGCCCAGTGATTTCAAAATGATGATTAGTCCCAGGTGATCAATATCACACCTACTGTTTCATAGGAAAAACCGTCACTAGGTAAAGACATAAAGACTAATCTGTCTCTCATCAGGCTTTTACTTAAATCTACCCTTTTTAAAAAAAAAAATTAGATCTTTAGCTTCTAAGACAGGGAAATCATATTCAGGATGCACAGACCCATGGCATCGTTTTACCTGAATAGAGAGCTTTCAGGTAGAGATTTAATCTAACTGCATTAAAAATCATCTTGTTTTGGAACGTGCATTGCAAAATACTAGAGAGTGGGTTTTGCACCTGTCTTCCTATGTAAAGCTATATAATGTAAAGCTCTGAACGCCATGAATTCCCACTTTGCTCTTTACAGGGCGTTTAGCAGTTGTAATGTTACTTGTCATACCAGAGTCAAATAAATTAAACATATAAATAACTATGTAAATAAACTGAGAAGCATGAGAAAATACATTCTCTCTGTTTCAGACATGTTGGGTTTTAATCTCCACCCAATTAAAACCAGCAAAAGATAGACTCTACGATACTTCTGATTTGGCATTATATCTTTTGTTCCCTTTAATTTATACAGCAAGTCAAAAAAACTAGTAAGATGGTGCTGACAGCTCCAGTTTTGAAAACGCCTCTTCTCTATCAGGTCACATGTGAGTGTCTTTCAGAGTGTGTAACTTAACGTTTGATCTCCTTGAACACAGGCTTTGTAACTGATAGCTTCTTTATGAGATCATTTGGCCTGTTCTACGTAAAGGAGCATAAATCAACAAGCTCGGGTTAATTTTTAAAAACAAGCAGAATACAGCGAGGCACACTATAAAAGCTCAAGTAACAATTACAGGCGTTGTTTGCCTATTGTCTCTGACTCATCTTAAAGCCATTTTTCCCCTTCTAAGTTTTACAAATGCTTAACATTCTACATGCAGCTCATGGATGGGATGTATGTAGTGTTATGCAGATAGAGGAAAAGGGTCCTGGAGGAGAGCCTTTCATCCTAAAGATGAAAAGGAACTTCTCATCAGCTTTCCGGTACAATGCTCAACACACACAAAAAAAAAAAACAACCAAAAAACAAGAAAAAAAAACCACAAAAAAATCCCCAAACCACTTTCCAACAAATCTGGCATCATGCCAAATGATTTCTGTGGAATTTGTGTAGCAATCACAGCTATCATTTAGGGGTTCTATTAATGAAAGTAACTTTTTTTCTAATACAATTTTATCACCTTCCCCTCAACATCTTCTAGATTGATTTCTGTGACATTTTAAGCATAAAAACTAAAGGACAAATAGGGAAGTGATTTTATGACAGCACCTATTACTTTGGGTTGACATAAATAACAAAAAAATCCCAGTAAAATAAGCAGGATAGAAGAGGAGAGAAGGAAGTAATAACAAAAACACAAACTCCCAAACCAAACAAAAACCCAAACACAGAAAGTTAGAGGAGCATTACATTCATGACTTCTGGCTCATGGAGCAAAGGGATTTCCTTCTTCTTAATCACAGTTTTTTTAAAGGATTAAAGAAAAGAAAATCCTTTCCTATTCTTGTTTTTTATAGTATGAGGATTTTGACATTTTTATAGGTGTAAACTATGTTTCCAATCAAGAATTCACTGGGTTTGAAGGAAAAAAAAAAGGGCTACATGAAACAAACCTAAACAAGGAAACCAACTCTTAGATCTAGTAAAGACTTAGCAGAATCACGGTGTGAACATTAATTGAGCAAATTTCAAGTTAAAAAAAAGGATACATGCTTTGACCTGGAAAAGTAATAAATCGAGGAAACTAGCATAGGTTATAGTGCAATCTTCAGCAACACAGCTTTTAACCAAGATAGGCTGTTTGCTTGAATGAGACGTTGTAATACAGTTGGGAAGTAATTAAGATAATTATTACAGAGAATGTTACACAGGTGGCCAGAGTAAATGCCCTTCCAGCATTTTGTCAAAGAGGGAGCATCTTTTAAAATTCAGAAGTGGAAGCTTGCTACTGTGCAAAAATAAAATAAAATAAATCATTATGGGTAAAGAGCAGTGGAAACTTTTGATTACTTGAGTCACTACCAGACATGAGAAAACACACATGACACGTGAAGTTGAGGAAGATATAACCTACAAAATATTCATCCTAAAGTGAGAAGAGCTGCTATAAAATGCGCAACAGCCACAAGTTTCAAGTCACACCAGAAAATTTAGCTCAAATGTGCTGCTCACTGAACACAAGACTCTGGTCTGCAGGAATCTGCAGTACCCGGGCTTTGTTGGTTGCCACTGATATGCAGCCTATTCAATAGCTGAAGATAAGAGCTTTTATCCTAATGTTCAGGATTATAGAAACTTGCTATCAGTACCCCTGCAGGAACCATTTTTCTCAAGAACCAATACTTCTCTTTGATGAAAGGATACTTCTCCAAGAGCTGATACTGCTAAACCCAAGATCAACTCTTCTAAAGTACATCCATATTTGCAAGGGGGAAGCGAATACAAA
The DNA here is from genome assembly GCA_004320125.1 of Scolopax mira. Lineage (NCBI taxonomy): Eukaryota > Metazoa > Chordata > Aves > Charadriiformes > Scolopacidae > Scolopax > Scolopax mira. The sequence goes on from BJBW01009068.1 coordinate 118,943, forward strand.
TGCATTGTGTTATTTGCATGTGAATTGTTTAATTTGTTTTCAATATTCCATGAAGCGTACTTAAATATTTCTAATGCTCTTTCTTCCTCTCTGAATTACATGTCTCTATAAAACTATACAGACACCAAAAGCAAACACGTATTTCTAAACATGCACAAGAAAACTATCATAATAGATAGTGTGAACAAAAAATTTTAAAATTCCCATTGTATTAGAACTGATTGTTATTTACACTAAAAGCAGCTAAACAGTAATACAATAAAGTAAAATATCCTTTATGAAATAAAAAAAAAAAAAAAACAAAGAAGGAAAAAGGAAGCAAAAAAAAGGTTAAAAAAAAAAGTGGGGGGGACAGACAGGCAGAAGAAAATCTTGCTTGGTTTTACCTTTCCAAAATAACACCCGGGAAAAGTAAATCTTTTGGTTAACCAAATTATGACCTGCAACTCAAAGACTTGTTTACAGCAGGCATGTGGCTGAAGTTTGTACTGAAACCGTGTGATAGAGAGTTTCATTGGCAAGGTTGTGTAGTTGAAAATAACGCACTGTTGAGACTGTATGTTGCATTTGGAAAATGTTATGCTCCAGAATACACACATTGAAGCATATTTTGGTATAAGACCACAAATTATTCCTAGTTCTTTCAGTTCCAACAGGACCATTATGTTGGATACTAAATAAATATGAAATCTGCAACGTACAAGCACAAGAACAAACAAAAGTGTTAGAATGGGGATTACCTCAGGCAGGTTATTGGTGACTGGCAGAAGTTTCCTATTTACCTGATAAGCAGTTGTTCTTTAACTATTTATTGAAGGAGGATGAAACAGAACAGGGCTGTTTGAGGTACCACTCCAGCACCACTAATGCTAAAGTTTCACAACTGATGAACTACACTCTCAACCAATAGGTGTTGAAATAGGTCTTCTGCAGTTCGTGAAGAAGAGAAAAACAAAGAAGGGCTCCCTCTGAATTAGTGCTGTCTTGTAGATGGTCAAGTTACAGGATTTTGCAAGGGAAACAAGTATCAGAATGTGCATGTTCAGCTTGACTGTCAGAATTTATGTCCATCTCCGCTCTAATTACAGCCTGTTGGGTACACATCAAATTGGTGTGAAATATGAGCAAGAACAGAAGGAGGCTCTACATTTCCTTTATGTGTCCCATAGGAACATGTTGGTACTCTACATAAATACAGTGAGGATTTGTTATCTCTGCCTAATGGTGCTTAATACTTTCAGGCTCTCAAGCCATGGTAAAGTACAACACGTTTTGAAAAGTAGTAGAGGTAATGTTAGAAATACAGCAAGATGGTTGAAAAATATAGATAGTTTTATTCCTTGGGCAGAAAACCGAAGGGAGGTTATTCATGGAAGAAGATAGAATTTATAAAGATACTGCTTTGTTAACAGATTTGATTTTTTTTTAAAATGACTGGATCTTTATGTTATTTTTCACTTTTTGAATATTAAACCCAAATAAAAAATGTGAAATAATGCCACCTCTGTTCAAAATGTACAGGCATAAAACCTTCAGGTTGGGGGGAGGGGGAGATCAATATCAAATTTCAGAAAAAAGGTATCTACATCTTTAAGGGAAAGGAGATTATTCCTTGGGATAACCATTTTTAATTATAGATTGACAAAAAAAATAATAATTTAAGCCTGAAGTCAATTAAAATGGCAAACTTCTAAAACTCCTTAAAATAGGCTTTAAAAGAGAAGCCTTCACAGATGGAACTTTAACTGCACAGCACAGTCGGCTGCTGTTACAATATGCATTTTTTAAATAACTTTGATCAAAGCTTATTAACCAGCAGCATCGAGCCATCGGTGGTTTGGCCTGCACAAGAGAACCAATTAAATTTAAAGGGCCATAGCCTCCTGGAGGCACAATGTGTAATCCCCAAGGCAGGAATTCGAACAAAGGGGATGAGAATGTTTGCATAGTAAAATGGTAGAAAATAGCAAGGTGTTTTCTCTTATTTATTTTGGGCATTGTAGCGATTTTATTAGAGTCAATTTTGAATCTGTCCTCATCATGAAACATGTAGAAAAGTATGAGTGTTGGAAGTCTGTGGATTCACTAAATAGGGACTATTTACATACATGTGGCAAGAAATAGAACATACAACTTCATTTATTCCAACAGGCCAGTTCATGAGATCCTTCCTTACCCCAAGAAGCAGTAACTTTCACCAATTTCAAGGTGAAATACAACTATGGAATTCATTGGCAAGGGAATAGAAAATAGAGAGAAAGCAAGCTGACTGTAAATTGGTGCCCAGTAGCCTTGTTTTGCCTACAGGCAGACAGTTATAACATTATTTAACTGAAAATAAGAATAATAAAGTGTAAAATAATTCATTCCACCTGCTATACCTCTTATTGACTACAGAATTCAGTTTATGACATCTTTCCCTGCAGTTTCTTCATATACCTGGGAAGAAGAATAACTTCTCTTCTTTGATCACCCTCCAAACACTATGAAGAGGGAAATTATTACTCTTCATCTACCTTTCAAGCTACTGGGAAGAAAGCAGAAAGGATGAATGTTTATCCAATCCCTACTCCTGTTTTAAAGCCTTCCTGAAATACGGACTACTAAAGTATATTTCAGTTAATAAAAGGGTTTCATTTGTATGACAGAGACATGATTGCTAATCATGACATCAAATGATGTTTTCTTCGTCTGATAATCTTATTGTCACATTAGGTCCCCTAGGAGGAAGGTCTCAATCGCTAGAGTAAATAATAATAGTAAAATTTAGCACTGGAGCAGAAGAGAGAGGAATTGGTAATAGCCAAATTGCATTCTGTACTGTTCTTAATCAGAATAAGAGTTTCTTCATTCTAAAATGATGGAAACTTCTTGCATCTGTGTGGTGGCATCATGCTGAGTTACTAAGTCATTCTTGTGGGCTAAGAGAATTGCAGATTGACAATTTCCAGATTTTTTTTTTTTTTAAAAAAAAAAAGATCCTGTTGGGAACAAAACATGAAAAGAACTACAGTTTTATTCCAACCAATATCTCTCCGTAATCTTCACAAGCCTGCTCAAGGTGCTTGTCATCTTCTCATCTTTCTACTGTTACCGGACCTAGCAGTCCCACGTGAAAAAGATCACCCTAAAATGCTAGACAGAAGTCAACCTAAACAAAATACCAGATATATGATTAAAGAGTTGAAGTGCAAGACTAGATGCAACTCATGGGGGAGGACTGAAACAATGAGACAGCACATCAGCAGACTTAAGTGCGAGGAGCCTCCAAAGTCACTGGAACTTTGTTGAAGTACCAGCACAGAAACAAACATCTATATCTGGTTTTGGTGGCCCAGATAGAATCTTACCAACCCTGTAGTCAAACAAATAACAAAATAGACCAAAAGCAACCTCCCCTTGCTCCCCCCCAAAATTAAAAACTTCTCATTCATGAAGAACTGCTTAACATTAGAAGGATTTCCTTCCTGTCCTCCTTCCAGAGCAGAGACTTTCTCAAACGAGCCCACAGGCATTTACAAGGACTTGGCACATCACATATAACTGCTGCTTCAGAATTTATTCAACTGCAGTGAAAGTGGGAGATGTGTGCCTTTTTCATTCTCATATTCACAGCTCTAACTAATATGTCAAATAAATTTCCCCCCATGCTCATGGCATGATGGAAAAAGCTGATGTATACAAAGACACACAGTATTATTTATAAAAGTTGTACCAGTTCTAAAAATTTTACTTGTTATATACATCAGTTGTTTTCCTGAGTGCTTTACACTAAAATACCTACTAATCAAATTTTAATTTGTTCTTCTATAATATAATGTATAACTACATCAGCGTGTAGATTAGAGACAAAACCTACCATGTTTCAGTTAATTTTGACTTTAAGTTATAAAGTAGGAACTGCTGTCAAAAAGCAAACCATAAATCCTATCTACAAATGGTACTGTAAGTGCCAAAACCCCAAATTTTTAGGTAAACTTTAAGGTTACAGTGTAACTACTATTGCAGGGAAAAGGCCTCTACACAAAATATTTCTGAAGCTGAACAAACAAATGTAACCACCTGCTGTGGAGAGGCTGAAACCCTACCCGATAGCCTTGCTGAATATTGATGCTTGAGTAAACTCATTTTTGAAGAAGACACAAGAAATAGTTTTATTCTGCTGTTATGGAGGAAAATCTGTCCTAGTAACAGCCATTTCCAATGCCCAACGTAACATGGATTGTATACTTCTTTTAAATTCATGCTTATATGAACAAAATCTTTTCATTAAAGGTATGCCATCGTGTTTTCAACACTGGCAGTGATGGACAGAACCCATCACAACTCACTCCAAAATGTTCTAGCAGTTCATTATCTTGTCAGGAATAATGTCCTACTTTTGTCTTTGTTTAATGTTAAAGTCCAGTTATTAAAGTTCGTCAAACACTTAATATTTGCTGGATGGTAAGACCATCTACAATGACATCACTTTGCAGTGTAGTTTCTTTTAGACGATGGAAACAATGATCATTCCACAGAAACAACAATCATTTAAGATCCTTATCAACATTTCATTAAAATAATTGGCTAATTTCTCCACCTTTATCTCAATGTTATTCTCCCCAACTTGCTAACATCTACATTGTTCTTCAAATCTGTATGTCCAAACTTGACATAGTAATGCACCAAGGAGCCAAATTATATCTCGACTCAAAATCACACAGTCCTTTTTGCCATAACTTTGACAATCTGTTTATTTTTGCATCCACCATCCTCTAGAATTTTTTTTTTTATTTTTATATTAAAATCTCTCTTCTTCAGAAAACAGTCTATAGATTTTTCAATTTCCAAAGTAGCCTTACACTAGACCAATGGTTCCCTATCAGGTGAGGCAGGCAGCACTGGGAAGTTACAAACTGATAAGAGACTAACTTAACTAAGGTGTCTGTCTACTCCTAAACTTCTTCCTGCAAGGCCAGGGAACCATGCCAGCCTCCCAAAGAGGGTGCTACAGAAAGCAGAGTGCAAATGTTGCCCAAGTGGCTCTTGGTTTTCCTAGATGAGTCCACCAGGGGAAGATGGTGGTAATCCACGCAGCAGGAGGAGCTACATAAAGCAAAGCTCGAAACACTGTTGGTCTTATCAAGTGAAGAGTAGCTGTCAAAGGACTGGAAATCATGGCATTACACTGTTAGAATGTATATGTTTCATTTATAGTTGATGTATCACAAAATGGAAATTAATTTATATAAATTACCTTCAATTTCACACTCCACAGATACATGGGCTGATAACTTTCCATTATATTTAGAGATAGACGTATTACCCCCTTTGAGAATATATTTGTCATGTATTATGTTAATTCCCATGTTCTAATTTCTTGAATAAAATGCGGTACAGCACAATATGTTACAGAAGTAAGTCTTTTATTTCACTAATTTTACCTTCATCAGCCAGCTGGTAACCTCATTGCTGAAGAACCTAGTTTTCAGCATCCAATTTCTGCACCTTTACAAAGATTGTAATCAATGATTTTTACTTTTTCTTAACAGTTATCTTCATCAAGCCTTGCTCCAATATTTGCTTCAAATCAAACCAGACTGATACACCCATAACTGAATGTGCTATTTAATTTACTTTTTCTTTTGGAAAACGTTATCAGCTTTTTTCCAAATTCCCTAGAATGCCCTCAAGTGCCTCAAAAACTCTACAAGAAAAACAATTATTGGTGGTTAAGAAAAATCCTCAGCCGTTTTTTTAAACTCTGTCGTTCAACATACCTTGCCTGGCTAATTTCAAAATGTCAAGATTTCAGCGCAGCTGTTTCATGCCCCCCTCGTTGCTAGAACAGAACTATGTTATGATGCAACTAAACCTAGTTTTCCCCACTAAACGCAGACCAAAAGCACTTACTGAACACAGCTGCTTTTTCATTTACCACTGAATTTTTTATCATTGCACTAATAGGCTAATAACAGCTGCATGTGTGTTCTCAACTGATTTGAAGACTGGTCGTTGGCCTTCTACCTCCTGGCCTGAGATTCCGTGTGGCTCTTCAGCCATCTGCTGCAGTTCCTACTTGTCACTTATGATAACCAGCATCTGCTTCCCACTTCTAAAATCCTGGACGTGCATATATACAAGTGCACACTTATTATGTGTATATATGTATGTATACACACCTGCCTTCACTTTCCTTCAAAACAGTTTTTTAAGTTATGATCTCACTTGATTGTGACTCTCATCAATATCTACAAAAACATTCTCAAAGAATTCTTCTAATCCTCATTGACTCCAGCAACCCACACAATGATATTCCAAATCCAAAAGGAAAAGAAATGTAATATAGGAATTATAGGAAATACAGGAATAATAGGAATGTAATAGGAGAACTAAGATAAACAGAAAAGATCCAAACAGTCCTTGATGCCTGATGTAGTTGTGAGTTTCATTATCAGCTCACACCACTCACCCCTGAATCGCTATCTTTTTTCATAGGGACACAGTCTCCCTCAGACCTCTTTTTGCATGTGAAAATCCTAGAACACACATAGATATTCAGCTCATATCTGTGCTTTTCTATTGTTCCTGAAAAGAGAAAGCTGTGTACACAGGAAGAGTATCAAGTGACCTAAGTGATACTCATTGTGCAGGTTCAACAATGACAGGCCCCTGAAAAACTTGAGGGTGTTACCCAAAGGATTAAGCTTATAGTCTTCATATTATTTACAAATTTTGTAGTTGAAACAACTCTCTAAGCCATGATCAAAATCCTGTGCATTTTATCCCTCAAAGGCAACATAAAGCACGCTTTTATTTCCAACTCAAATAAAAATATAGTTACTATTTTTTCCTATAGCACTGATCAGCCCCAGTCACTCATGATTGCTTTCAAGTGGTATTTGGTCAGTTCAGACCTACTCAGGCTGTAACAAGTTGTCATCTTGATGACCTTTACCTATGGTGGAAATAGAAAGCTCCAGTGACAGAATCCAGAGCAAAATTTGCAGGACATTTTATATCTACAGTATGACTATATGGCAAGAAATAACGCTTGTAAAAAGTTGTCAAGCTTTCAGAGTATTTGTCTTGTGTATTCCCATTAATATGCCAAAATTTGCCAAAAACGATTACGAATCACAGTGAATTATCTTGTATTGTATTCCATACGCTTTACAAGTTTCTTGTCATGGAAAAACTAGTAAAAATAAGTTTCATGAGCATCTTCATGTGGCCAAAAATTCACTGAAAAATTAAAATTAATTCTGCTATAAATACATTTTTATTCCATTTATGCACACAGCTCTTTTTATAGCTGTTAAACCTCCTCTCTTTCCCCTTTTTAAACACTACTGAAACTGTCAGGAACTACATTTTAGCAATCATTGCATACACATCATGATTCCTGGAATTTAAAATGGAATTGTTGATGGTTCAGATACTGTTAAACTGTCATTAGTTTTGCAAAGTATGTAATTTGTCATTTTGGAAGAAATGACAGTACCTTCACTTGTACAACATGCTTTTAAACTTCCTCTCTCTCATTTCAAAATGCCAGTAGTATACTCTGCTTCAAGAGAGGTGTTTTTAAGGCTTGCAGGTTGGCTTGTCACAGAGCAATCTGTCAGGTAGTATTTTGTCTTCATTAAGGTTTATTCACACTAAGAGATTGGCTTGTCCGTGTTATTCCCCAAAGATAATACATTCTGTCTTACCTGATGGTAACGAGGCCAGTGTTAAATTTTCACTTTCCTCATCAGTGCTGCCATCATAGTCATTTTCTCTCCCTGTACCCATCTGACTGGAAGCTGCACTATCCCTAGGAAAAAAAAAAAAAAGGAAAAAAATCTGATATCTTTGCCATCTATTATTCCTATTATAATTATTACTCAATGCAAGTTGATACATGACACACACATACTCAACATAGAGTCTTCATGCTGAATGGGTTAGCATATTCAGACCCAAGGACAGTCAATAAAAGGTAAGTTAAGATATAAATAAGTAGGATAAAAATAGCAAACAAATTAAGGTGTGTTGTAGCATTAGAATGATCCATCTTCTTTGGAAATTTTTGAAAAAAAAACATATGAAAACATTTAGATTTAGGTATTCTCGTTTTCCTAAAGCACAAAAGTAATCAAATATTTCAAGGAGACATACTCCTATTGGAAAATCAACTGCAATCCAGCAGAAAAAAAAAAGAGGACAGATTAATTGAATATTTAGTTTTTGGCTACAGCATCCAAGGCTGGTATTTGCAGTGACACAGAATTGTTTTGAATAACCAAGCACTTAGCCAGGAAGAATTGTCACTCACTGTTAGAGCCAAAGAAATGGAAACTAAACTAAAATATGCATCAGGTATGATAACAAGTAACTCAGGAAAATTTGGAAATACCTTGTACATTTGGCATCTGCTGCAGATTCTTTAGCTTCGTTCAACAACTTCTGTAAGTTTCTTATCTTTGCCTTCTTTTCATTCAGCACCAAAATAAACCGGTTATAGAGATTTGCCTCTAGTTCTTCTTTAGCTTCCACGCATTTTTCCAGCCTACAATGTGAAATTAACTGTTACAATATTCCTTTTTCAATATTCCATGTTTCCTGGGAGAAAGGCTGTAGTGAGGTCAGCCTTCCTATTATAGGCATCTCCATACCAAACTCTGCATGATTAGTCCAGCATCCTGTGTTTGAAACTGGCCAAAAGAAGCTTTTTGTCACAGAAGTGAAATGAACTTTGATACCAGAAGAGGAATGTTTCCAATGGGAAAGCTTTCTCTTTGTGCTTTTTTTTTTTTTTTTTGACAGGTTCTTGCACACATGCAGCTGAGACAACTAAAATTTAAACAGGCAAGCGTTCTTTAGTTTCAATGCTGAATTGACCATAATGGGCACAACTTAGCAGGATACACATAATGAGATTACAAATAGATATGATTAAACCTGACAGGTCCCAGATCAGGACCACACACTCTGACTTGCAATATATTTGAACAGGAAAAAAGAAAAAAGAAACACCAAAAACAAAACACAAGAAATATGGGCTTTGGGCAACCACAACAGCTCCAGAACTCTTTCCTTGCCTGGATTCCCCAGGCAGACATGGTCGATACAGGCCTTTGACTATTTTCTAGCAAAAGTCTTGCCCATCTTGTTCTGGTGAGCTGGCGAGGGACAGAAACCAGTTCCTGGCAAAGCTCAACAGGCAAAGCTACAGAAACTCCTGAAAGCAACTATAATCCCTTACAGGCTTTCAGACAAATACAATTTCAGACAATTGTATTTGCTAATACAACTCCATTTTGAATTACACAGGTAAAGAGCTGAGATCTTGGTACACTTTCAACCACCATTAGGCAGATATTTTAATTATTTTTCCCCTGGAACAATCACAATTACTTGGCAGAGGACTAAACACCATATATAAAAAATGTTTTAAAAGCTCTTGGTTAATATCTTCAGAGTAAAATATTCTTCAGATTTCTAAAGTTTAACGTGCACCTGTAGGTAGGTGAATATCAATATAACGAAGCACAGCAGAAATATAAAATTAAGCATATAGATGTACACTGTCTCATAATCAAATAGCATATAAGCAAACATGAGCACAATAAATGAAGTGACTTATAGTAAATGAGATCCTATATTTACTACTTGTATTTCATAATTTTTTAATACTTGGGTCGCACCACAAGCATTTTAATAGCTGTGTTCATAACAAGCAAATAAACATTTTGATAATTTTACTGATCACGGTAACTACAGTATTATAGCAACTGCTCATAATTTATAAATTACATACTTTTCACCAACCTGTGCAAGGTGATAAAAAAATTTAGATAAAAACATTCCTTTATTATTAAACCCAAACACATAACAGTTTTTTAAAATATTAATTTATAAGGTAGAAAATTTCAACAGACTTCTTATATAAATACTGATTATTTTGTTCATAGATCAAAACCATATATGATGTAAGAAGAACAACAATAGAAAATAATCTCATGAAGCACTAAGTCTACTGTGCAATGCTTTAGGGATATGCTTGATAGTTGATAAATAATTCATCTAATTTAAATGCAAATAGCAGAACATCATTACCATATAGATCGGTTCAATAATTCCTAAATGAAAGATCATATGTTCTAATCAACTACCAGGAGACTTTCCTCCTACAAAAGGAAAGTTAACCATTTAGTGGGGAACAAAAAGGACAATTCACGAGGAACCCTAAAGGCTAATACAGGGTTCAGAAATGCTTTGACCAGCTCAGGGAAGGAGAAAAGTGAGGACAGGAATTGTTTTCCACTTATCAGTAGAATACCGCCATTAAGAAAAAATAAAATAAAATAAATAAATACAGCTGTTGGGGGAAATTGCCATTTATATGATTGAATTTATTTATCTCACATAGAAGTGGAAAGTAAGGATTTTTTTCTAAAATAAAGTAATCTCATCTGTAACAAATCCTATAGAAAAGTCCCCGCTCCCCATACACAAAACAGCATTAACTAAAGAAAGTGCTTACTACGGTCCCTTTATTTTGACAATGGACTGGTTTGTGTCAGAACAGCTGAGGTTGGTTCAAATAGTTACACTGAGACATTTTGCTGACTTGGACAAAAAGGTGTCATATCAGTAATTTCCGTGAGGCCCTTGAATGCTGCAAAGACCTCCACTGATGAAAATCCACATAACTGTACACTCTACGGTGAAGCAAACTGCCTGGATGTTAAGAAACATACTATAAGAACCTATTGCAAGACCAGTCAATTTCTTCACCCTCTGAAGCAAAATATTAGCATCTTGAAATATACATACTGACTATATGCATAGATTAGAATATTAACTCTTCCCTGTAGGTAAAATCAATTAGTACTATGCCATCAGTTAATCGTATATGTTTGTTTTAATTTATGTGAGCACCTTTTTTTGATTTTTTTTTTCCTGTTGTTTAAAGTAATCCATACAGAAGCACATACCCCAGGCAATGATATGAATTGACATATCTGGCACAACCCCACATATGATATTAATTTGGCATAATATTCAACCGGTGTGAAATAGTATGACGTTAATGCAAGTTATGAGTTATATACTATACGATGACACTTAAAAATTGAATAGTAAAAAGCAACAGTGCTCTGCTGCTTGGGAAGAGGGATGCATTACTTATGCAGGCCGTATGTGTGTGTGTGGTGGCTCTGCACAGCCTTTAGGATTCATTCAGGCATGCATTACCTGAACTACGTGACCACTGAGCAAAGCTGGCTGGGTTTCATTCCAATACCTCATCAGTTACAAATACAAACCTTAATTGCAATTCGTCACATGCTAGTGCCTGTATGTGGTTTGTCTCACTGAAATACCACCTCCCCAGGCCAAATAAAGAAGCCGTTCATCTCAAAGACAACTTTCTAGTACAATGAAAATAACAGGTTAACAGTGAGAGTGGTGCAAGCCTTATTTGAAGGTGATTTCCAATTTCTATATTCCTAGAACTCTCTGTTCTGTAAGTGCGAGGCTTTTAATGTGCCAGAAACGTCCAAGTTGATAGCCATCACAACAAAAAGCTTGCACACTTACTGAAAGCAGCTAGTATTAGGAATGGCTACGAACAGTAATTGAGAAAATAAGGTAACTGTCCAGTTCTTAATGCTGCCTAAACGCAGAGCAATCACATGTGCTTCACAGAGGTTACATGAACTACACAATTTAATAGCATTTATACGTTTTCCACACCCCAATACTAGAAAGAAAAAATTTAACATCTCTGCTATTTATCATTGTCCTCAGTGCTCTAATGTAATTACTGGTCTTCGAGCACCAGTAGAGTATTACATTTCAGATTCACCCTTCCCCCAACATTGGCTATGGTATCGAATCTTGATGAGCTAATGCTGAAGAGTCTGTTTCAAGCACCAAAGAACCCAGCCTGCATTTTTATAATCTGTTTGTGGTTTCAATATACTGTCACTATAGTTGACCACAACATAAATTAGGAGCTATTTTGATTTCGGCTTGTCTACACTAAATTTTTTTAACATGTACCACACCCAAATCAGAAATTTAACTTGTGTTTTATTGGCCAAGGAATTATTTTGCTACAGATTATTATTACTTTACATTTACCAACTTAATTATCTGCATGAAAAAAAAAACCAGTATCTGTTCTGCTCTGGCATTTTAACTCATCCATCCCTGAGGTGGGCACACACCCTCCCCCACACATCCTCCAGGTGCCCAATTGCAGCAGTTTCAGCACAATTCTTCTGAAAATTTCCATAGCCTCCCTATTTAGATCTTGCCAGATATTGTCTCAATAATTTTTATTTTATGTTTTTAGATCAAGTGCTGAAAAGTCTAACTAGCCAATAACTGTTATAATTGATGTCACCTACACATGGGTTGTTTCCTAAAAGCAGGGAACCATTCAGACAGGTAAAATCCTGCACTTGGGTCATCAAAATAAGCAAAAATGATGAAAATTCAGGGAGTTACAGCTTCAACGCTCTCAAGACCTCAGATGCATCACAGCTTAGACTAGAGCACATCAGTCTTTTAACAATTTGATGATGCAGGGCATTCTTCTTCGAAGGGATTTCCTTCCTGCCTTTCACCTTTCCCTGAACCTGAACTGCAGAGGAAGAGGCAGGAGCCATTCCTGTACCCGGCTGCCAGGTGAGCTGTTTACGGCTGCGTGGACTATCCATCTCATGTAATTGCTTAAAGATTGCTTCCTAGGCAGATTTAGCCTCCTGAAGGAAACTTGCTTGCCATTTTAGAGATTGGGTAGAAAGCAGAACAAGTTTACGCCTCTGTAAGAGGTATAAAGAGAGACCACGGAGAGCTATGGGGCAAAGCTGGCCAAGCCCACAAAACCTTCACGATGGCCAATTAGAGTAGAGAAATGGAGAAGGATTGACTGAATCATTCCATCCACTGCTCCATGCTTAACCTCAACAGCTCTCAGAAGTCTGCATGCTACCTTTAATTCTAATCAGGTCTTGAAGAGAGGGATTTTAAGCAAGGGGAACTGAAATTTGTGAGCTGATGTACCTTAGCTCTGGTCAAAGATGGAGCCCAATTCTCCATACCATCTGCTTTATATTTGATGTTTTGCCACTCAACACCATGAGCGACAGAGTATGAAGCTTGAAATCTTGTCTACTGAACAAAGGCAGGTAAAGCTTTTGTTCAGCTTCACAAAACTCACAGCATGAGCCAAAAGCCATCCAAAAGAGCCATTTTTGGCAAAAAAAAGAGCCAAAAGAACAATGAGAGTGGGGTAAACTAGGCCGTGTCAAAAAGCGTTTAAAAAAAACAAACCCCAAATCAAAAACCTCCAAACAAATAAAAAACCAAAACTGCTTGGTTGAAAATTATTTTTATTCTCCATATAGTGAACGTGGCCAAAGTCTGGTGACCGTACAACTTTCAGTATTTATTTTGAAAATTCATGTTTCAGCTATTCAGAATATAAACATACTAAAGAAAACCACCAGCTTTCGAAGCTTGTGAACGCTGCTTCCAAGAGCAAAGGCTGTCAGGCAACTGTGATTTTATTTTTTTTTTTTGGGTTACTCTTTTTAAAAGTGCCACACCACCATGGAAATTGATACAAGCACTAATGCCTATTACGCATTAGCGTGTAATGCAGTACAGCACACTGGTTATACAATACACTATTGTTCAATAAACTGTTAAGCAGTAAAACACTACTTAGGAAGGCCATATGCTTGTCAGGGAGATTGTCAGGAGAAACTGTTAGTCATTTTAATGAGAGGGGAACAAAACTAACTCCTCCCAAAAGTTAGCTCTCTTTTTCAAGGTAAATTAACGCCAATTAGCTACATTCTTTCATCAATCTTCCTAAATGTAGTTCTTTAGATAAAGCTATAGAAAAACAAGATAAATCTCTGACTTATATGTGTGCTAAGCCTTTTATTCTAACTGAAATAAGCCAGGATTACTTCACCACAGAGTGCAGTGGCAGGCAATTCAGAGCATAAATGCAATGGTAATTAAAAAAAAATTTTAAAAATGGTGTTTTTTCCTAAAACAGCACACTCATTTTCCAATTCTGTCTGCTTTGACAAAGGAAACAGATTAAACAATGGCAACATATTTCCCACCCAAAAATGTAAATAATTTAAACTCGGAGGCTTCTGAAGAAAGTGGAGAGGATTCTACAGAAAAGAGGTCTTTTTTTCACTTCATAGAGGTAAAATCAGCTTTAATTGCACAGTTTGTAATACCAATTGCACTTTTGACATAAGAAGAAGATCCACAACTACATGGGGCTGCAAGCAACTGAACTCAAAACACTTGTCAACAGAAGAAACATTGACATGCTCCTTCCTGCCTATGACTTTAAAAGTGCTCAACGGTGAAACCTGCACTGACAGTATTTGTGCAGGTTTGTGAGTTTCTCAAGCACCACCCATGAATTCACTTTTAAACTTACCGCTTCTCCACATCGCTCCAGTTGCTGAAAAGCCTTTCATTTTCTTTCTGCAGATGCTCATTTTTTGCCTGCAGTCTTCCCAGGCTGTCCAGGCAGTAACCAAGCAGCTCCTTAACCACCTCCACTGGACTTGAAACTTTCTGTAGCTTCAGAGACCCAAGTCTAAACTAGGACACAAGGAAAAACTGAGTTACTTCACCAGTTCTAGAAAGATCACAAAACCTTCATCCAAAAAACTTCAATGCATACTTAATAAGCATAAGAAATACTTTACAGTCCTCTACTTCAAAATGAGACAACAAGTGAGTCACAAGAATAATTGTGGAATACATGAAATAATCTACATGCCAATTATTTATGCAGCTAATCTATCTTAATTGTCACCTGTCATTAAAAGGCATAGGACATGAGCACTGACGTACCTTCTAATGGCCAGGAAAAGAGATGCCACACAGCATGTGTAATGTGCTATAGCAACACCCTGCTCTTTAACAGATCAGAGGATGGCAGTAATATAAATGTGCAACCACAGATTGTATATAACAGGCATTTCTGATGCAATGCAGAACCAGATGAACATAAAACCTATCAGTATTGCTAACATGTTCTTGCCATCGGCCCCAATGCAGTAGCTGGAGTAACTTGCTGCCCATTCTGGTACCCACATAGCAGTACAACCACATAAATACTACTGATAAAACAAATGAACTAATTACTTTTGATTTAAAGTAGCACTACAAGTGCCTCTCTATAATGCTTGCATGCGCCTGATGGATGAAAACTTCTCTGTTGAGTTTTCCCCTTCAGGGCTCCGACAGCAAGTTCATAACAATAAAAGGAGACCTTAAATTAAATAGGCAGCCTCAATAATTCAATGAGATTAAAGATAGGATCGATAATGAATAGTTGTATTCCTTCTTCAATGGGGATGTTATACAGGATATACAAGAGGTCTGAACAGATTTGTTCTGCCTTGTCTGGCAGAAACAACCAAAAACTGTAGTTTCTGTTATGTTAAAGGAGGAACAGTTCAACCATACACACAAAACAGATTCAGCTATAAACACACAAAGCTGGATAAAGATATAAAAAAACGTTCAATATGAGAGTTGGAGGCAATTGAAGAAAGAAGAACAAACTGCTTGTTTGCTTGACCAAGGTCACATGCGTTATCTTAAAAGAAGCTAACCAGAAGTGAAGGACCTGCCTTTGGGGCTCTGGAGTGGGTAGATGATGGGGAACTCAAAGCACCTTGAGGTGCACTTCCACAGCTGACATTGTCCAGAGAAGCCTTTTCTGTCACCTCTCCACATCTAGCAGTACCACCATCTGCCCAGCTTGAGAGAATATGACTTGAGGGAGCAGATCCAGAGAAAAGCAGAGTGGGTTGGATGACATACGCCAGACTTTGGCCAGCTTAGACCACAGCAGAAGCAGATCTTTCAGGAAAGAGGCATCAAAATGACTTGGCTTTGGAAATGCCTGCAGAAATGTTGAGTTGATGAGGGGTATGTGGAAGAAGGGATCCTCTATTGCATTTATTGCATAATTATGAAAAGGATTTACATAACTGTTCTGGCATCTCACCATGAACAGAACTATTACTCATCTTTTTGACTTCAGTACATGGCAGTAAAATCTTAAAAAAAATACAAATATACGTGAAATGTGTGCTAGGAAAGAGTTCAGTCTGTTTTGTGGCACTTTGCCTCTTAAAATTCAAAATGCCATTTCCTTCATTTTTCTCCTCCCTTTAGTTCATTTTACTTGGGAGGGCATGACAAATAATGAAATAAAAGTAATCCATAAAAAACCCCACATCTAGCATTTTTAAAAGTTTTTAAGAAATGAAGATTACTATTGCTATACATATACATAAGGTTTTGATAAAAAAGACCTTGTAAAAATTCCTCATAAAGATTTTAAAGGCATTGTTTTAAACAAATAACAGTCCTTCAACACAGATAAGGTATTTTATCTGTGGAAGGTTCTGCAACAACTAACGATACCATCACGAGCTTCTTCAGAGGGGTTAATTTATCAGAAAATGTGTCAAAACGGAAAGGTTTAATTTCAAACTAGCCATTGATCTTTCTTCCAAATTCACATGTACTGCATCTAACATATTGTTTTTCTTTACCTTACATACACCTGATGGCTACAGATTAAAAGATGCATTTAATTTATTTTTGGAAATTAGATTACATTATCAGTTACCCACAGAGTGATGTGTATTCCCTGTATATCACACTTGCCGCCTGACAGCATTAACAAAGATGGACATTTACGTAAAGGAAACTGTTTTTCATCACTTGCAAGCCACCACCATACTATACGGATAAAGAATTCATGCCACACTTTAATACTTGCTGCAGAGATACAGAAGCACGGTAGCACAGATAAATAGCCACACAATCTCCTACTGTGGAGGAAATGACAAGAAAAGTACATCTTTTTGTCTTACACTTTTAATATAATCAGGTGAGATAAGGTATGCTTAATCAGGACAAATGCACACTGACCAAATTACAGTTTACTCAGCACAAGAGCATAAAATATGAATTTTACAAAACCAAACTAAAGTGAATAGTTAAAGCGAGTAGATTTCAGCTGAAAGCCTGTTTCCACTCCATCAAAATCATGCCAAATGCACAGCAGATATTTCAAAAGCCACTGTAATTATAAACAAAGAGCAGTTCAGCCTCTTACTTAAAAATATTACATAAAACTATATTGCTAGTGCAACATGGAGCTTTGAAACTGCAAAATACATCCTCAGCTTTCATGTAACACTGTCATGAAAGGATTTCTGAAAATCTGTAAGAAAAACCCCAATGCCCTTCTTTCTGTAAAAGCTGACACAGCAGAAGAAATCAAACCAGGTTTTCGGGCATGCTATCTTTTTTGATGAATTCTCAAAAAGGAGAGGGGGAGAGCAGAGAAAGACGTGCAACACGACAGTTGGAGGCAACTGAAGAAGGAAGATATTAAGGTTGCTTGACCTCTGAGCCAGCCCAGAGGAGGGGATGGACACATTTCCCACCATGCTACGGGCACACAATGAATTTTGTTGCCCATCTTTTTAGGTGCTCGTTTCAAAGTTAACACAGTGACACCCTTTAATTTAGTCTTTAATTTGGTCTTTTCACAAAACAACTAACTATCACAAAAATGATTAGGGCCACAAAAATAATTAGGGGGTTGGAGCACCTCTGCTATCAGGACAGGCTGAGGGAGCTGGGGTTGTTCAGCCTGGAGAAGAGGAGGCTCCAGGGAAATCTAATAGCGGCCTTCCAGTACCTGAGGGGCCTACAGGAAGGCTGGGGAGAGTCTGTTCACAAAG
>BJBW01009068.1:136842-162744 GCA_004320125.1 Scolopax mira
GGTCTAGTTGGGGGTGTCCCTGTGACTGTGGGGGGGGTCGGACTAGATGACTTTTGAAGGTCCCTTCCAGCCCAGATGATTCTATGATTCTATGATCACATCCTTTTTACAGGAAACATTACTGGACTGCTTTCCACATACTGTGATCTGTGGAGCGTTTCCAGCAGGCCCACAAAAGATAAGCAAGGCAAGCCCATCACCAGGAGGCTTCAATTTATTAGGCAGGTGCTTACATATCAACTGACAAAAATAATTCCTAAGGCTTCCACAAATTTTCTCCACCCTCCCCAAATCATCTAATCTTAACTTAATACAGTTGTAGGAGCGGATTATCCAGGTTGCACTGCAGATATCTCCAGCACCTCAGCGCAGGAAAATACAAGATGTTTAGGTCCAGCCCTAATCAAGCCAAAAGTAATGTGGTATTAGATACACAGCTTTGCTTTGCCTCCTTCATACAGAACATTACACAAAGATGCACTGGGCTGTTTCTTCATCATTAAATTGTTGCAACAAGCTATTACACCGCCTATTTAACAAACAGAAAATAGTTAGCACTAACAATAGTAACACTGTTATCTGAGCAAATTACAGCTGATTGGCATTCCCTTTGTAAAGAGCCCAGTCCTGAAAGACTGATAAGCCATAAAGGCAGCCAGATCCAATTCATTTCCAAAGCATTAAGGCAAAGCATGAGCCATTCCTAAAACAACCTAAAGAAACGGATGTCTCGTGACAGTTGTGCTCCTGTGTCCTGCTAACATCCCAGAAATCACAAAAATGAAGGTGTAAGTTCTCAACACATAATACTTCTTTCTTTCTTTGCATGCATCTAATACAAGAAACAGTTCAATTATTTGTCCTACTGTTGCCAAAACTGCTGTAGTGAAATTGGAAACAATTCTAGAGAGATTCACCAGAAGTGGTTACAGATCAGAATACCATAACACCCAGTTAACAAACTGGGTTTTATAAGGGAATATAAGGACAAATAGATCTTGCTTACTGCATGAGTGAAAGCTCAGCATTAACATTTCAATAAGCTAATTTTACATATAACATGTCTCCCATTTAGACCACACTTCCAAGGTGAGCTTCCTTTTGTAAATCCCTGCACATTCCTGCTCTCTAGATCAATTTGTATTTCTTGCCTTTCTGCCAGTTGCTGCGGATCTCTAGGTCCATATCATCTGCAGATGTAATTAATGTGCTTGCTACTTCCTCCTTCAGATCATTCAAGAAAACATCATGTAAAACAGTGAAACACTAAACACTTCATTTATACCACAAAAAAGCAGATCTGCGAGAGGTCCCAATGGACAACAGACCGACTGTGAATGACACACTGCTCCCCTTAAATATCTGTTTTATTGCTTGTTGGTTGGCTGGTTGGGTTTTTTTATTGTTTGGATTATTTTTAAATACACATGAAGATAAATATAGAATCATTTAGAAAACTATGTTCCCTTAATCAGAAATCACACTCAGCACTTGCCCATTAGACCAGCATTTTGATTTTAGAATTAAAAACAAAAATTAGAAGCTTATGACAAAACTGTCATTTTCCCATCACCTCTCACCCAGCCCACTATTTGTCTTCTACAGATGAAGAAAGAAATTATCTCAACCATAAGACAGAAAATATTTTGGAAGTAAACTGAAAATCTTCTCAAGTAATACTTCTTCTAGTACTGATGTTTACAGGAAGATGCTTCACTTAGAAGAAAAAAAGGTCATTAAAATGTGAGTCAAGTTATTTTTTTTTTCATGGAAAATTCTAAAACGACATGCAAATTCCTTTATTCTGTAGAGATGGTGGATTTTGATTTTGCGTTACTATACACGTGTGATATGTTCTTTGCATTGCTACACTGCAACAGAAATGAGCTGATATCTAAGGGAATCAGTGTCAGAGGCCACGCACTGGAAGGAGAAGCCATTTCCACAGCAAACGGAGCTGGCAGCTCTCGCTTCTGAGGCAGAATCTAAAGCTGGATACTAACAGTGAGCTCACTTCCAGCAACAACAATTTTTCATTATGACATACTAACGTGTAAGACAAAAAAGCTCTCAATGGATCTGCATTGCTGGCTGTGATTTCTCTCTATATTACCTAAGTATCCTGACAATCCTTTCTTTGTTATTCAAAATATATTGAAGGAATTCCATACTTCTATAAGCTAGATAAAACTATTTATTTAGACAGCCAGATTTTGTTTTTTCTTGTCCTGATAGGCTATATAGTGGTGCTTTCTCTCTTCTATTTATTATGGGTTAGAATTTGAGCATATAAAATATTTTACATTTTCTGTCTCTATTTTGAAAATGTTTTTAGAAATAACTTTTACAGGGACTACACTCAGGTACTTAGCTCTGATTTTTAAATGAAAATATTCCTAGTGTGTGAACTGACTGGCTGTGTTTTAATTGTACGAGTCAACCTACAGCCCGTAGCAGAATGATCTCTAACTCACCTCACCCATCTTCTACTTTTCCTAAGCGTTTGGACGAGCACCCTTGCACTCTGCTTCTCATCCTACTTATTTCAACCTGCGTTAACAATCAGCTGGGTTAGCATAGTTAATAACTTCTACATCCTTGCAGACAGATGCTCCCTCCTGCAAGGTACTATCTAAGTAAATGTCCTTTCACCAGGGAAATATTAATGAAGAATTTGAGGGGGGAGAAAAATTCCCCAGCAGCCCACCAGCATGGAGCAGCTGTGCAGTCCCTCTCTGTCTTTACCAGGACCTGCAGTCTCTAGTAGCAGATGTGACCTCTGTGCTGAAGCAGGAAAGCCCTGCAGATCCATATAACAACAGATCCTTTTGTCATTGCCCTGTCCTGAGCATCTCTCAACACCTTTCCTGTGCTAGAAGGCAGCTATGCTGGGAGGGGTGTTTCTATGACAAAGCTCAGTTTTACTAGAGCTTGGTCTTCCCATGGCACTTTTCTATTAGTGCCAGTTCAACTGGGACTTTGAGAACAAGGGAGGATGGAGGAGCAATCAGGGCAGTTTTTATTAATAAAAATCCCACAGTCTGAAAACATGTGTTTTCAATACTCAAACAGCCATCTTAATAAATCTCAAGAACTAAAATAAAACAAATGCTTTATTCACTTAGTTTTCAACACTTGCACAGATTTATACCTAGAAAATTTTGCTAGGACAAGATATAGACAGCTATCAGCTAAACTATCCTGAAGTCACCTACTGATGACCATGCCTATGACGGGTACTGAAAGCAAATTCTTCACCACAGAGTTAGAGATTAGCCACAACATATAGGCCAACACTGAATGCTATATTAATTAAGAAGTAAGATGTCCTTTATGTGCTTGCATTACAACAGGCAGCGTAAGATACAGCAGCTTTACTTTCTCTGCTGAGAGCTGGAACTCTTGTAAGACAGACAGGCTGTGATTTCCAGAATTAGCCTTGCTACTACCCATTTATTATCAGCCACCTCTTCTACTTGATGTATGCACAGCCTCTGAACTAAAACACAATCAATACTTTGACAGAAATAAGTTTTCACTATGAAAATACCTATGAATTTAAAAGGGGAAAATGTTAATGAAAATTCATGTACAGGGTTAAAAAATATGACCTACAAATGAATGATGCTGACACTTAGTTGCCTATACAAAGGAAGTATTGTTACAAGCTTGAATCTGGAAAGCATTATACCATTTTTATTTCTTAAGTCAATCAGTGAGTGGTCTTGATTTTTTAAAGCTGTGCCACTATTATCTCCAGGGAAATCATTCAACAGTAACCATGACATCCCTGGGTGTGGTAATAAAACGAGTACACTAGACTTGCACAATACAGTGATGACAATGCGAAAGCAGAAGTTGCTTTTGTAACAGCAAACTCTAGGAAGCTAGAAAAATTACAAAGTTCCGCGGAAGCCAAGAAATCTTGCCGGTTACATCAGTCAGTATAAAAATATGATCACCAGTTAAAAAAACCAAGTTTCAGATAAAAATCCTGCCTTTCTCCACTCTTTCCTTTCCCTCTGAAATGTTATTTATGAGAAAAGTATTACCTCATCCTCAAAAAAAAAAAGTATCTTCCTTCTTGATGAAGGCATTACATATTCTATTCTAGAGCAAAACAGCTGACCTAAGTGATTGTGATTTTTCCTCAGGTTTTCACATAACCTTCCACATAAATTGCTGGCATGTTAGCTCCACGTCAACTGATGAAATTCCATCTGGTTTCATTATTTTGTATGGCAGGGGCTCCCAAATATTTTGGAGAGTGCTTAGCTGTTTCTGACACCCTCAAACCCACACATTCATGGCATTGTGGACCCCTTCACAATTGCAGTGCAAGGAGGCTACATCTGTACAGCAAACTAAGCAGAAATTGGGAACACGGCCAGTTACCAGAAAATGCTAGTATGACATATGTCTAAGCATTAGAATGGCCACAGTGTGTCCTTGGCCCGTGCCAGTGGCCACCTCACCAAACACTCCGTGGGCACATCATGGGAGCTGGAGCATCCCAAGGACTGCTCCCAGGAGGCAGCTTGCCTGCAGCCACCCTCTTCTGGAGGCTGAGAGAGCTTAATAGCAGGGGCATAAGCTGTTCCCCAGCAGCTGGCCTCTGTGCCTGGGAACATGCCCAGGAAATTTTAATTTACTAGTGCAGAGGCAACCACAGTAGTCCCTGGAATACTGCTCTAGCAGGTTTGCAGCAGAAGCCACTGTATTTTACTAGATTAAGAAGGACCGAGGCACACTGCAGAAGGAGGATTCAGGTTTCTCTTTTGATGGAATATATGGATTCTGGGGAAGGAGGGAGATATAAGAGTGAAGAAGGATCTACCACTTACAAGTTATTCCATCCATCCCTCATCAAGCCGTACACTGCAGCGTGGACCAGACTGGGAGCAAATTTCTATCCTGAAAGCTCTTCATAGAGTCATTGACTGGGAGGGACCTATGGAAATCTCCAAATTCAATCTCTTCTCCAAAGCAGGGCCAGCTCAGAGGTCAGACCAGGTTGCTCAGAGCTTTATCCAGTTGAGTCTTGGAAACCTCCAAGCATTGAGACAGCACAACCCCTCCAGACAACCTCTCTCAGAACTTGACTGGACTAATAGTGAAATACTTTTTTCCCTATAGCCCACTGGAAACTGGTTTCCATTTATGTCTGCTGTCCCTCATCCTCCTAACGTGTACCATAACAAACTGCCCAACTCTGTCTTCCTTGGGGGTATTGGGTGGCCACACCAAAAGCCAACTCTTCTCCAGGATAAAGCAGCCCCAGTGCCACAGTATCTCCTCACAGGGCAAGTGCTCCAGCCCCTGACCACCTTGACAGCCCTCCATTGGAGTTATTCCAGATGGTCAATGCCCTCCTTGTGCTGGGAACCCAAAAAATAGATGCTATATCAAAATGACTAATGCTAAATAAAGAGGAATAGCCTCCAAACGCTCAGCTAATTATGCTCCTGTTAATACGGCTCAGGACACTGTTGGCCTCAACTGCTGCCAGGGCTCAGACTTAGCTCACTGCCCACCAGAACCCTGGATCTTACCTTCAGAGCTGCTCCCAAGCCCCACTGTCCGCAGCCCAACTCCTTGCAGGGGCTCTCCTGGCCCTGAGCAGGGCCTTTGGATTTGTCTTCTGACTTTCATGGGGCTCCTGTCAGTCCCCCAAGTTTGGTATCTCTGGGTGGCAGCCCTGCCCTTGAGGGAAACCACTGGTCACTACAGTTTGGTGTTAACTGGAAACTCAATGGATGTGCACCCCATCACCACCTCCAAGTTAATTCTAAAGATATGACACAGGACAGGTCCCAGGAGAGACCACTGCTTCTGTCCACTTTTTACCAGCCTCCAGGCCCATACAACAAACTAATCTCTGTCCTCTAAGTCCCATCATCCAAAGAGTTTTCTATCCTTCACCCATCCAAACCACAGCAGCCCAACCTGGACATAATACTGTGGGAGACAATGCCGAAAGCCTTAGCACAGTCCAGGCAAACAGCATCCTCTGCTCTCCCATCAGGCACAAACACAGTCATTTTACCACAAAGGGCATGGTGGAGGCAGACACAGGCTGCATGGTCTCCTTCATGTGCACAGAAATCATGCTCTGAGAGGAGTTGCTCCATGACTTTCCCAGAAATCACAGTGAGCTTGTCCAACCTGTAGTTTCTCTAAGCATCAATCCAGCAGTTTTGGAAGACTGGTGGAGGGTTTGCCACTTCCCAGTGGTTCAGAACCTCTTCCAGTCTCTGTGATAGGGAGCAGTCTCATGAAGGCCAGTTCTCCAAGCATGCTCAGATGCAGTGCATCTGGTCCAATGGACTTGGCTGGGTTGTTGTGGTGGACTGATAGTACCACTCAAATATTGTACCACCATTTTCCTGAGACCTCATTTTCTTTGCAATCAGAGGAGACAATGTCATATAATCCCTCTCATACAGGAATGAGAAGTTTTTAAAAGTGATTCTTAATCTCACCAGCATAGCTGGAAACCTTTTTTTCCTAATGTGCCTCCTGAACACACACATGCCCAACTTGCATCCATTTGCTCTTGGAGAGACAGTTCTTTACCTTATAGCATTCCTCTCCCTCTCTAGTGTTCAGACTCGGTTATTTTAGATAATTATTTTTCTCTGTCAGTATTTATTCTTTTGAACTAAAGCTCAACGTTGTAGCTTTGGCTACACATGTTAGGTTTTCTATTCCTTATATCATACAAGCTTCTTTGCAATTTCAGTTTGCATTTCTTGACTGTGGATGACCAGAAC
Source organism: Scolopax mira (assembly GCA_004320125.1). NCBI lineage: Eukaryota > Metazoa > Chordata > Aves > Charadriiformes > Scolopacidae > Scolopax > Scolopax mira. The sequence goes on from BJBW01009068.1 coordinate 143,616, forward strand.
TACACACATAATTCTGAAAATGTGCCCTGACTAAGCAAGCAGACAGTGCAAATACACAGAAAACAGACATAGAGATTATGTGACATTCGCAGATCACCAATAGTCAGTCTATTTGCATGTTTCATTTCTTTCTTTCACCTTGCCACAGTTACTCCATAAGAATCATCAGGGATTATCTATATTTCAGGAGTCCTGGTTCTTCAGGTAGCTTTGGAATAAAAAATAGTAAATGAAAATAGTAAGCGGATCATCATATGGCTTTAATACCCCCTTTTAAAAAAGTTGTGTGGGTGCCAGTAAGACACCTACTGACCAAGAAATTAATGGATTTCTTTCACGAATGGCATTGTAACTATATGTCTTTCTTTAAAGCTTTTGGGAGACTTCTTTGTTTAATCTTGACACTCCTCAGAAACATCACGTTTCACTTATCTATACAATCAGCGACTTCTGGGAAGCTTAATCCGACCCGTGCTGAAATGTCTTTAGCTACTGAATTTTGACAGCTGTGACATGGTCTGGTCAAGATCTATCCAGGCTATGACTCACTATCCTAAAGTGCTCTGTAATCATTTTCCCAAACCTACTCTAAAAACTGTTGCTCATGAGAGTACTTCCTCCTCCAAAAAAATCCTTAAATACATGTATATCAATAAGAACCAAATCATATCTTTGTAAAAAATGAGATACAATTCAAAAAAAGGCACAGTAAGCTACAGAAAACTGCTACTGATTTTCCCCTCAATTTTCTTGGCCACTTTGCAACTGAATCTTATAAAATTAGAAATACACTGAATACTAAAATGCACTGTAGCAGCAATTCTCAGCACCTGTAACATTAGGTATTTCTTCCAATTATTTCCCAATGTTCCACTTAACTAAAATTCTGAGCAACTGGAGTAAAAAGGCAAAAGGCAATGCTCTGGAAATATCAGGTGCACTAGTTATTCAGTAGAATAATAAATATGGAATGGCAAAGTATCCATTATAGCTCTGCAAATACTGATAACGGAGCCCTAATTATGTAAAGAACAAAGAACTTTAGCAATTTATTAAATTTGGGATGAAACTACTAGTTCACCATGCAAAAAGTGGCAGGTTTGCATTTTATGCATACATCCAAGCACTTTATCTTCTTTTATGCTTCCCTTTCACAGTTCCCTTCTATACTTCAGGCAATATGGCCCATTCAGCTCTCTGTTGGCAGTCTGCCTCTGAAGCGAGTTTACAAAGACAACTGAAGCAGGACATCCTTAAAAGATGGGTTTTTTCATCTTTTTCCTCATTAATTCAATGGCTCCAGGAATAATCAGATACTTTCCTACCTCATTGAGTAGCAAGCAGGCCTGTGAGCAATGGAACTACTGAAGCCTGGTTTCCTATGGTTATGACTCTTGAGCTGGATCCTCTAATGTCTAAGAAGGTGAGAAATCCAGTCAAAGCTTTCCCCTTATTTAGGGTATTCATAACTTCTCTTTCCCATGAGGATTTGCTAGTGTCTAATAATACAGTTGATCTCATTCCACAGTTTTTTCCAAAGCAGACATATGAATAGGGTCTCTCTTCTCCATCCAGCCACCTATTTCCATTAAACTAGTAGGAACCTGATATCTTTGAGACCTTTACTCCTGTCAAATCTGTTTGAAATTGGCCAGTAGTTTCAAAAGTTATTGGGGGAAGGGGGAGGAGGTAGGAGACTGGCAGGCAGCAGAGGCACACAGCATGATCACTTAAGCTTTGTTTCCTTAGGAAGCAGGGTAAAACACTTGAACATTTTATTATTTTAAAAACTGACCTAAATGAATTAGGAAATGAGCTTTACTTGGAGATATGAATTTGTTTTCTTCCTTATTTTTCATGTAACATACAGTGTGGCAATAACACCAGAGACTCTGCAGATAACATCTGGATTCAGGTCTCAGGCCTTAAATACCTGAACAGTTCACAACTATGTTAAATTAGATTTCAGAGGAAAAGCCTAATAAGATAGTTTAAATCAGAATGCATTTCCTACAGGCTAAGAACAGAACGTGGGCCATTACCATAAATCAACTGACATACAAACTTACCACATAGCAACTTACTTGTATTTGAGGCTCGAGTCTCCCAAAAGTATGAGAAGAGGCCTGCCAAGGATTTTTAATTTAATCTGCCAGCATTTTTTGTCAAATGTTCTGCATTTATGTTCAGGCTTCCAACTCAAAAATTATTCCAGATAAAAGCTCATTTAAGGAAAAATCTTTAAAGTAGGAATGTGGAGCTACTTTTCTGAACAGCTAATCACAAAGTATATCATGAAAATGTAACACCGAAAAAAAACCCATGCAATCCTTTTGATAACCTAAAACAGTTTTTACAAATGTTATGAAAGGTAGACCCAGATAAATGTGCTTTTAGCAAAAATCTCCGAAATAAAAGCAAGGCTTGCAGGAGTGCTTGTGATACTACTGTCTGCAAAAGTTCCACGGTAACAAAATATAAATGATTAATAATTCCAAGATTAAAAAAACACCACCACATTGTGTGCTAGCTCCTGCTTAATGGGAATATTTTAAAACTACCCGTCAACTGACCGTATTCCTACATGTGAAACGCAGATTGCAACTTTCTTTAAAAACTTTAATAAAACATAACTGAAATGTCTGGAGTAATAACTGTCAGATATGAAGACAAGCTTGTCTTGGGAGCTACGTCCCTTCAAACATTGACCTTTAGGTTTGGGAAGTAATGGAAACTATAAAGTGCTTCTTGAATACACCCTTGGAACTAACATGCCAACATTTTGCAGTAATTTAAGCCTGACTCCCCCTGAATATGCTGTACTCTGACAGTTAACAGCTCAATGATTGCACATGATTATTTTTTTTTTCTTTTTGCTTGGAAAGTAAATGTATAACCACGTGAATAAGCATGAGATAATGCCTAGACCAAGGCAAAATATAAAAGTGTTCCCAACTAAGTGCTACAAACAATTTTCCAGTGTGAGTAATAACACAGGATTCATTTAGAACAATCATTGACTGTTTTCAGGCTGTTTTTTTACCCTTTGTTTACAACATCCCTTCAGGACATTGACAGCTGCTTGCTAAAACCTTTAAGATCCAAACACCCAACTACTTAATAAAAACTTAATTGAATGGAGTTATTTTATCCCATTCAAAAAAACAAGAGATTGAAAAATTTCCTCTGTGGTAGTAAAATCACCTGAGTTACGTGGTGAACATCTGCATACACTGCATCCCACCCACAAACATGGAAATAGTCAATGCATCATAAGATATATACAGTGAATGTGACAAATCTCCAGTAAAGCCAAAATTCCAAGCAGCGTTAGTACAGAAGGACATAAACACTTCTATAAATTATCAAGATATGAATAGCATATTTCTTCACATCCAAGAGTCTAAAAGAAAGAAATAAAATAGCTAAACCCTTATTTATAGAATAGAAAGAAAGGAGTACCAGCTCAGATTCAGGAATGCAATGCACGTCAAATAAATTTTACTGAATTTATGTCCCTTTTCTTGCTGTTTGATTTCACCAACAGAGACCTCCCCCCACTCCTTTTAAGAATTAAATTACTCAACACACCCGCACTGAGTGAGAGCCTACACAGAGGAGCTAATCCCTTCCAGCCCTCCTCAATGAACACCTCTTCTTCCTTCGTGCAGGAATCTATCTACGTTGTTGTTAACCACCTTAATGATATCTTTATGTAAGCATTAAAAACAAATTGAAAAATCAAAGAAGTATTTTTAAAAAATCAAGGAGTATTTGCCTGTATTTCCTGATAAAACACTATCAGAGATGCAGAAATTTCACAAACCAAAATTCGTTCTAGACTGTACAGACCTAAAGTCTTCTAAGCAATAGCAGAACATAAGATTTTTTTACAGTTAACAAAGATTCTCACTTTGGGTGGGGTGGTGGTGGTTCACTTTCCCCCCCTTCTTTTGTCACAAGAATTCTCCCCCCAACAGCAGAAAAGCACGTGTGACCACCGTGACAGACGGTAGTACCCGTACAAGGACCCATCAAGCAAACCCAACTCTTGCATGAAATTGTGACACAAGGAAGGCAGTTCAAGCTTGAACCATTTACGGGTTCAGTAGCAGCAGCAGCACATCTTTAATCCTAAACAGAGGGAACACATATCATGCTTTGAGCCATTCTTCTCAAAATGCCATTTTGAGAAGAAAGAACCATTCAGGCAGGAACCATTGCCTGACTCTATTTAGAACTACAACTCCCAGCACAAAATTCCCAGCCTTCTACATAAGTTAATTTGGATATACGCATCTAATCAGAGGGATGTAATGAAACAGCAGCTACAGATGACTTGCAAACTTAATTCTCCTAAATGATTCTATGATTCTACGGCATCAATATACCTCATTTCAGGATGCTAGTATTCAGCTCCTCTTACCACATACATATCGATTTGCTCTTGGTCTCCTTAAAGAAACAAATTAATAAAGAAAAAAAAAAAAAAGAGGGTTTATTTCTAAAAGGTTTCCCTATGGTCAGAACAAAAGGAAATTTCTATAATTTTGTTTATATCTTGTTTATGCTTTGGGCACAAAACTAAGGTTTCACTTCTCAAGTCTGGCACTATCCAGACTTATTAAAATAGAGGAGGATATAATGTTAAGTACCAATACTAAATATACTGTATTAAACATTCTACCATGTAAGTGTAATTAAAATATGGCATTTTTATTCCATAGGTAAAGATCGTTTCAGAGGACTGACAGATCATAGGTCACTTCTAACTTATCAAATGTCATTTCACACACTGGTTAAAAGCAATTATTAAGTTATATGTCAGATCCAGTCACTGGCACTGTAAACTCAACTCTAGCAAATAATTTTTCCATATGGATTACTACCATGACAAAAGGCATCAAAAGTTTTCCATTCAAGAAACTCATATTAAATTCTAATAAAGATCAAATAAAAATTAATGTTTTTCTGAAAATCCAAACCCACAAAATATATATTATATATAATATATATGTAAACATTAATATATATATTTTTATATAGAGATAAATAGATATATAGATATATATCTATAATAGAGTGAACTTGGTGGATTTGTATATATATACACACATGTATCAATAAAGACAAAAAAATCCCTTCTTTGCAAACCACCTAATGCTTAAAATAGCTGTAATTATAATACATGTCTTTTCATACAGGAAGTTCTTACTGAGATCAAAAATTGGACTGGATTCAATTAGAAAATATTTTCCCTGAAATCTTATTCTCATCTGCAAAAGAAACATGGTTGACAGATAAAAACATTAGACTAAGGTGGTTGCTAGCAACACAAACAAAACATTTACTTTTTTTTCCCATACAGTGCTATTTTCAAAAGTTGTTTCGAAGTATTTAGTGAGTTGATTTTCTGAAGCCAGGACAATCCTGGAATAAGGATTTTTTTTTCACAAATTTATAATTCTGTAGAGCACGACTGACTACTTCAAGGGATGGTGTTTTATGATAGATAATACACAGCCTGTTGAAGATACAGCGTTATAATTCACTAGGATCTGAACTGAGTCAGTCCTGCACAAGTTCTGCACACTGCTTGCTTCAAGAAGTTGCTTCTGCTTTTCAGATGAGTCAGTGAAACAGGTTCCTTCATTATACTTGAGGCAAAAGACACGATGAAATATATTTTGTACCTGGGCTGATCCATCACCACTAGGATGGTTAAAAACCTTTAGAAAAAAAACTGCCAGTAGAAAAAGCAATTAAGCCAATCAGTAAGGTTTCAAGCAACAGTGCTGTGAAACAACAGGGCAGACCACCTTCTCATCCCACCCTGCAGTTATGGTTAGATTCGTGCAGGGTATTCTCTCCAAGGACTGCCCAGGGTACGTTGCAGCTGCTGGTCAGACCCCCAGCTCAAATGAAGCATCATGAAGCCGCATCCTTGGATCCATGGGTGACAGTCACATCAAATTATTTGCACAACAGAACAGACACAAAAATTTTCAGGGACTCAGGGCAAGGAGTGAAAGCTCCTCTTCATTACAGTGTAATTTGAAAGCACAAGGTCTATGCCTTCCAGCCCAGAGGCATGGACAGACTCTGAACAGCCTCAGCCATTTGTCAGGCGTTCAGGGGCCAACAACAGCACTCTCTGATTATTGCAGAAATGGCTCAATGTGGGAAAGAACCAAAGAATTTCAGTTCACCTTGACTGCAACTTCTGTAAACAGCATTTCTCAAGTCTGTTATATTTTCATATTATATTTCCTGTATTTTTACATGTCAGCAAACCAAAACGGAAAATCCATTGATTTTCTGAAATCCCCAAGTCTATAATTGCAATAGTAGAAGAACCAAAATTTTCTTGTGAAACTGAAATTGATCTGATTTGTTTTGTTGTTTTGGTTTTTTTTTTGTTTGTTTTGTTTTTAACATTCACATTATCTTCTTGCAGAATAGCAGAATACTTGCAGAATTGCAGAATAGCAGAGAATGTACTGTACTTCTGTAAGGTACAGTACCTTACAGAAACTGTAATTGTACCAGTACTGTTCAACGTGATCAACAAAGAAAACAACAAAAAACAGTGCGTACAGTGAGGTGGCAAACAAGGCATAACTCAATATACATATATATTTCAGTTAGCAACAAACTGGAAAAAACCATACACAGCAAGAACTGCATGTAATAGCCAAAGGTGGAGAAGTAATTTTTCCCTTAAAGCTCAAAATGTCTCTTAATATCACGTTAACCATCATTTATCAGCATTAAAAATGCAGGTAAAACAGGATCTATGGAAACAACATGTCTGTGAAGAACCACAGTACTGCTGATAACCAATTTTTCAAAGCAGGGTTCTGGTTTTGGTGTCTTTGAGATCTGTGTCCTGCCCAGGAAGCTGTGACAGAACAACTGACTTCAAGATCACACTATGTAGACAAGTGCCCAGCCTAGAGGCATCCACGCAGAGAGAGTAATAAAAAGCTTAATCTTCTATTTTTTAATTTTATATCAGTATTCCACCAAAGGGACACTGATCAGTGAGACAATGGAATGTCCTGAGTTAAACAGGATCTAATAGGCTTACGTAGGTTCTTTTTTGACTAGGATAAAGCAAGTACTTAAATGGTCTGAACTCTTCTCGGGCAAGTAGTTATCTTCAAGCTGCCAAATATAACCTCACTGAGGTTTTCAGCAGTCTGGTTCACTGTGTGGTCAGCTAGAGATCTGCAAAAAACTTGTTGGCCCCCAAATAAAACCTAAATCTATTCCTAGCTGAGGAAACAACAAAGAAAAGATCCACCACTACTTCCAAAACGACGATATTGACCACTAAAATTGCTTTCCATTAGAATAACACCATGTTTTGTTAGGCATATACATTTAAGACCACGAAACTGTTCCTTTAAGCAAATCAAGTCTTGTGCACGCAAAGCACATGGATATACCCGAAAAAGATTCTGAAAAGAAGCCATATTGCATTCTGGGACAGCTAGTTTAAACATGTAAGATATGATTATTTATTCTAAGCTGTAAGCTTTAGGAAGTAGTGCTTTCAAGCTCTACGTAGCCGAACTGGAATGACTAGTAGCCTGAAATAGCCCAGACTGCAAAGCAAATGGTGTAAAGTGCCTGTACCAGCCCACACAAACACAAGTGAGAGATGAACCAGAGCAGCAACACAGCAGACTGGAATGGCTTTTCACTGCCAAACCCCAAACTAGGACTCATTAATGGGGAAGGAAAAAAAAAAAAAAAAAAAAAAAAAGTGGTGGTAGGGATGTCAATATCCTGCCCCCAACTTACAGCCTGAGAAATATTATTTCAAGTTTTGCAAGACTAGCATCCTGCAGACAGTAGCCAATAGCACTCAGACCAACCTCAGAGCTTGTTAGGTCTTTTGGCAGCTCAAGATTTAAACAATTGATAAAATAAATAAAAGTGAAGTAAGGAGGCTCGACATTGCTAAATGATTTCTAGCCCCATACTTTAAGCCAGATGAAAGTGATGGTGATAAATAGAGCAAATGATTGCTTGATAAGAATATCAAGGAGCAACAAGGAGGTAACTGCTCTCTACAATTCTGTTGTAATATTAAATATAAGTGAGAGTACACCAAGACTTGCAATGCAGCGTATTTATTCTTTCTACATTTCATTTTCATCTAACATGTAATGATTCAAATATGTTTGAAAACGAAGTAAGAATGGTACCATGTTAACTGAATCTGGAAAAGAAAGAAAAAAACCCTGATAACCATGAAGAGTCTTTGTGTAATTAAATCTTACTGCGGAGCAGTCTTCCATAGCAAACAGAGGAAGCTTTATTGTTTAACCTTTAAAAATAAATTGGAAATACTCAGTCTTGACAATCCACAAATGTAACTTCAAAATTAAATGCAATTCTCCATACACCATCTGCCAATCCCAACTTCTGCAGAACCTGAGCTAGGACTAGTCCAAAATACCAAATGAAGAACTACAAATTAATTATCCACAAAACTGCGAACAGAGAAAAGGTGTTAAAAAGGTTAACAAAACTGCACCAAAGTGCAAAATTAACATTGGCTCTCTTAGTTTTCATGTTCATATCAGCAAGACTGTATCTACAGATCTGACCACTTACACTGGATGACTTCACAAAGGGCCAAAAGAAAGGACAATTGCAAGTTTGCTGGAGAGAGCAAATGAAGCTGGTACCAGGATTTCTCTAGGAGATTGTAAGCAACTGCAAATTTGCAAAGAGATCCTAAATTGCTATGAGATTTAGAACTTTTCTGAACCTTTTAAACTCATTATTTAAATACGAAATGTTATAATGCCGTAACAGAAAATGGTCTTCTATTCATGGCAGCAGCACTGTCCATCTTAGGTGTTTTTTTAAGGTTCTGGCACTCCAGTGTGCACCTGCTTATATCTGTGTCTAATAGCTAGACCTACATTCAACTTTAAATGGTACTATCCACAACAGGAGAATAACCACTATAAAGATAAATCTGAGCGAGATCTTAGAGTACCTGCTCTCTACTGAGACACCATTCGTGCGTACAGAATTAAGTAGTTAACTCACTGCATCCACAATTTCTTTCTTAAACCTGAAACTTGTTCCCTCGAAAGTAGTTACCTCAAAAGATCATACTCATGAGCACCTGTGCTCATGCTGAACAAGACTTACACAGCCACTTCCAAGAAAAAAAGTCACACTAACAACTCAATATAGCCTCTGTAGGTAAAATCATAGAGTATAATAAATGAGCCTCTCTAAGACAGGAAATAAAGCTACTGTTTTTTTTAAATGAAGTTTGAGGAATTAACTTATACGAATGTAAGTCTCACGGACTAATACTTTTAAGGTAGTATTCTATGAAATACATGCATTGCACCAAAAATACTGCAATTGCAAAACATTATTATCTTTCCCCTACATTATGAGGCAGCTCTCATCAATAGAGAGCAAAACATTTTTGTCATACACCTCCCAAGAGAGAAGACAGCTCTTTGCAGAAGAACTGCAAGACAATTCACGTCAAAACGAGAAGAAATCATAGCTACTATGAAAACAAGTACTGTATTTCAAAACCCACTGGGAGGATCCTGTTGTGCAAGAGGTCAGAATAGTTAGTGCTCTTCTTCTTAAGTTCATTAATTGTAGCTAAGGATAAATTTATTTATACAAATGAGATAATCACAGTATGATGGAGAACTTATTTCCTTTCTTTTCTTTTCTAAGCCAGCAGTGTAAGTCTTGCATACATCCTAACTTTTTTTTTTCACAGGTACCCATGTTAAAAAAATAGTAACCGGAAAGTAAAAAAAAATAGTTACTGGAAAGTAAAATCCAAACAGGATGTCTTCTCTCACTTTTCTCCTTGATAAATTAGGAGCAACATTTAAGCATAACATTATAGTTAAATAAGCCATAAGTAAACCAAACTGTAACACAAATTGAATGCTTAACTGGAATGGTTGGCTTGTCTGGAAAGCAGTCACTTTTTAACATATAAGTTAGGAATTTGCAGCATTATAAAAGTCAATAAAGCAATTCCTCACAGCCTTGGAAAAGCCTGTATCCTAAGGACCATAAGATCAAGCTCCACAGAGCCACAAAAACTAAGTCACAGGCACAGGGGAATACCTGATATATTTGAGAGAAAATTTGTCCAGGCAAATCCAAGCATCGTAAGCCCTTTTGTCTACCGTCTCTTTGAATCAGACACTATGGATCCAGAACCAGGCAGCAGGCATGGGATTTTGGCCTAAACTAGGCTGCTGAAATCAGATATTCAGAGCACATCACACATCACCCTGCACTCCTAGAGTAAGTACTTGAGCTCTGCAGTTGTAATTCTACTGGAAAAGAAAACGCTTCTTAGATCAAAAGACGACTTGCTACTACTAATTTTTTTTTTTTCCTTAAACTGGATTCATATTCTTTAAGGCTCTGATTTTGGAAAGGACTTTTGGATCCAATGACATCTGGATAGTCGAAACACGGAATCTCACCTCTCTTTCATGCTGTTATGAACAGACCAGATGCCTGCCCACGTACAACACGTTGTTAAGTCACATGCTAGACAGACTCCTGTGGGGTAAAATCTACAAATACTGGGACCAGATTAGAGCCTGCAGGTCTAGAGCTCCTTGCGGGTCACACTGACTCAGGTGCAGCCATTCCCATTTTGAATGCTGGGCCATCACTTCACGATCCTGACATAGTAAGCTGGTCTTTCACAGAAGGAATAAGTCTCCAATTCCTTGGAAGCTTGTACCCCGAGAGCAAGCTCCTGGTTGCTTGCATTTCTTCACGCTGCTGAGGAGCCAGCAGTCTCTGCCATCCCGTGCCATTCCCCCCGCAGCAGCCAGGAGGAGAGGGTGCCACAGTGCAGGGCATCGCTCAAGATGAGCCCGGTGTTCCTGTCACTTGGTGAAAGAGAGCAGCTGCTGTGGCAAATCAGCAACGTGAACCTCACAGATACAAACTTTTATGACTTGGTTTTTAGGGCATATCCATTTTCCTACTTAGAGGCAGAAGCGACGGACAGAATTTTTTGCAAGCTTAACCACTGGCTCCTCAGTGTTCTTTCCCCTCTCAGGGTTAATAAAAAAACCTACTTTTTGAGTGGGGAAGTGTTTGGGTTGATACTTCCCACGATGCAGAAGACACATAGCGTCTTCCCAGGTAAAGAATTAAAGCAAAGCCAAATCTCTCATTGCTGTGAAGCAGATCTTTGATGGAAGCACCATCACACACCCACACCACTGTGAGGGAATTCCTAGAGAAGACATGAGCAGTCTGGGATGCAGGGTTGACCATGGCAATTTGGGTCCCCTGAACTGTGACTTGCTTGTACTGAACAAGCTCAGCCTACACCCCCCTACACCTGCCCTGACACCTGAGAATATCCTGAGACTCTTGTCACCCTGTGGACCAGTAAATATTATTATGGCTAGTATCACATACTACTGTGCTGTACCAGGAGATGGAGAAGGAGCTGTCTTTGGCCACACCAGTTGCAAAAGACTCCAAAACAAAAAGGTTCTGCATCACACACGAATGCATTAACGCAGAATTCCCTACTGCCATTGTAATTTCTCTATGCAATATAGAATGCTCAATAAGACAATTCTTACTTTATATAATCTCACCCGTCTAAGATAGTTGAGGAAAATGTGACAACACAAGACAAGATGCATTCATAAAGAGAAAAGGAAAGTATAATTTTCCTCTAAAGAAATGCTTAAATCTGAGTACTCTTTAATCAAAAACAAACTAATTAACTATCCTTTCAAATCTGGAATATAATTTTCCAGAAATGTATGCCTTCAGAAGAAAATAATGAAGTATGACTTTAAAGTAAGTCATTCAAGTAGTGAAAAGTGATGATGTACAAAATTAGGCGTAATTTCATCATTTATACTCATGCAATACAACCTATGTTCCTGCACAACTAAATTCAATCTTGTTCTGAACTTGCTCCCTTCTCATCCTGGAAGCTTCCTTACACTTCGCAATAGCTTACTTATTGATCTTACCATAAGAAGGTTTTAAATTAAGTTCAACATCATAAACTGTATGAATAAACAACATGTAACTTTCTGGAAGCCTTGATCCAGACCTTGGTGCTATGACCTGAGCTAGATTTGTGACTGCTCATGTTTCTGCCAACTGAATTACTGCTTCAAGTCAGACACAAAGAAATAGCAACTATTTAACAATTTACATCAAAAGCTACTTATTTCATGGTGACAATACACAGAAATGGACAAATTATTTTGACTGTTGTCAAACAATATTGGTGGCAGGGACCTGCGGAGTTCACCTGGCCCAAAATCTGATGCTTATTTACATCTTATCACACACATAATTTTGAGGAGTGCACAGGAGTTTGCTAGATGTTGTCTGTCCAAATACTAAGCCTACTAATGCTACTTGGCCCTATTCAGCTTGTAAGGGTGTAAAAGGATTGTAATTTTGTAGTGATAATATTTTAAGTCATGGCATCACCTTGATTTCGGGGAAGGTATCACATAATATAAGCATTTAACAGAAGTTATTACAACAAGCTTCTCTGCCACTCTCTCATCCTGTAGAATACTCACTCCACAGGCAAAAAAACCAACCAAAACCAAGGAAAAAAAAAAAAAACCAAAAAAACCCCCAAAAAACAAAAGACTAATGCAAGTTTAATATTAATCATATTCCAGAGCATATGGGTCTAGGGTTCCATTCTCCATAACATTAACCAGTTTGTAGCTGTAATAGAATCAGCCCTATTTCAGAACAAATGCATGTTTACAATGACTTATAATAATATGCCAGTCATGGAAGAGTTTTTGATGTCAAGGACTCCATTATATGTTTGGGTGCAAGTTCAACAACAACAGCTGCTCCAGATTTAATGAAGGTAGTACTCAAGGGACAGACATTTCCTGGATTTATTTATGGGAGCTTACAGAAAATGTTCAATATGTACCAAAATATACATTGTTCAGAGACTTTCATGCTTGAGAGTGAAACTCTCAATGTTTGATTCATCATAGCTATTTCACAAGGGCTTACAGGAAATAAAACTGTTTGTTTTAATTGCATACAGCAAAATGTTAGAAAAGAAAGATTTATGTTCTCCAGTGACAGTGAATGTTTTGGGCTAATATGTCATGGTTACCATGGACAGAAAATAAAGGAACATTATTCAAGCAGTACTCCAATTCATAGACATCTTAAAGTCTAGAATCAGCAAACATGCACTGTATTGTTAGTTCTCTTTTTAATCTTTCATGTACTCTTACAGCACCCTTTAAATACAGAATAACTACCTTTGCAATTTTATCATTTTCCCTTTATTATCATTTTCCAGTAATAGGAAAAATGAACAAACAGCCAAAACATCTGAATCTACACTGGATTCAAAGTAAACCAGTAAAGTGCAAAGTGACACTAGATCAAGGTATTTTTAATGCTTCTATGCACTTATTTATTGTATGATTAAATTAAAATGCCTCCACTGTACTTAGAAAAATATTTTCTGTTTCTAATTCTTTCTTGTCCCCTTACTGTGTCTATCACAATATGTAGAGAAATAAATTTTTGTATTTTGATTTGAGATCCTTGAGTTAAACAGAATTGTAACAGTAGTTATAAAGTACTTAAGAGGCCACATGATCTCTAATCATGTAAAGGTAGTTTTCCACTCCAGCTTAGGCTTCGTATTCTTGCTAGACCTTAATACGACACAGTATTTGGAAACAAAAAAAATATAACATCAGTGTCTTCCCTTTTCATTTGCATATTATTGAATACAAGAGTGAGACAGTGACTTAAATAACAAAAAAACAATACAACTGTGTTGTGATTTTTTTTTTAAAAAAATAAAAATCAGAGAAATTAGTAACAGAGGGAACTTTTTGAGAAAGACGAACACTGGAAATTTGGTTACAGTGCACCCTGTGCAAACAGAAATTAAAATGCAAATTTTAAAAATATTGTACATTTAAACTTTTGTTTTCCTTTAAGGTAACAGTAACTTTCAGTATGTGTATTGGCAGTGCTTTGAAAAGCAGGACCACTATCTATGGGTTCACACCTAGTCTGTGAAAATTTTAGCTTTTCACTATTTTGGTATATCTTTTCTGAATTAATTATCATAATGGTATCTCATCACACTTTACCAGTTGTTACTGTGTTTTGTTACATGCTGTTTCAGCTATTAGGGTGTTAACTGGAAAGATGACTGAGCAGAAATAAATGTCAAAGTATTACAAATGCATTTTGCCTGTCTGTTGAAATACTTCAGTTTCAGCGTCATAGCACCTATTCCAAAACCTTTTCCTTCCACATTCTAAGCTGCCAACTCTGCCTTCAGCAAAGAGAAAACAGAAAATACTCCCCACACACATTGTCATTGCAGCAAAGGACAAATTCCAATACAATTCCAATGAGGACAATTATCTTGTGACACTTAAAACTCTAAGAAAGCTATAATCTTTCAACTGTTTCTTGAGAAAAGCATTAGAAAACAGAGATACTTTTCTGCAAGTATGGCTTTCATTGTGTCTTATTTGCCACAAACCACTTTCACTTGTGAACTAGATTGTCTTTCACTTTTTCTTTCCACTATTCCACTATTTTTTCTCATTTCCTCCACAACTTAATTGAAGCAGTGCTTTTGCCATAACCTATTTTCTCCCACAATTTTCCAAGTTTATCAGTACAGATGAGTATTTTCCAAATTGAAAGTATGTTTTTTAAACTCAAATTACTTAAGATTTTTTGCCTTTTCACTGTTTTTTAAATATAAACTTACTAATAAATTGAATTCAAAACCAAATGCTGTTCTCAACTTCTATGTGTTCCTTTCTAACATTTTAATTTAAAAAGTTGTAATATGCAAGAGTTATTTCATGTCAACCTGAAACTGAACAGAGTTTTGGCAGTTTATGGTTGACTGAGCAGTTATCTACACCATTTATACTTCCAGAGTTAAAGAAATCATTATTATTTACTTTAAAGTTATCTGAACAAGTATCACACATTCAAATTTCCCTTGAACCACAGAAATTTGGATTAGAGATTCTTTGAGGTCACTGACAAGCCATATTAACAATGCACAACATTCATTTCCGCTTGCCCTTTGGCAGCAGTAATGAGGACCTCTCCTGCCTTTACTCACATTCTCCTTGGTTTGGACTTAAATGTGTTGTCAATTGTTCACCTGCCTTTCTCATTTAAACATTTCAAATCATTGTCATTCAGAAAGAGACATGAAGGAAGGAGCTAGCGGTGGCACTGGAAGGACAAAATACTGTTCACTTTTTTCACGTTAAACTTCAACATTAATAACTCACCCAAAAAAATACTAAAACAGGTTATTCATTATCCCCAAATCCCAATATCAAGTTAAAATGAAAAATGTCTTAAATATTTTTTCTCTATTTTTCAGCTTTTAAGTTTTCCATAACTTTCATGATGGGAACTCCCAAAACTAAAATAAAAGATAAAATCTTACTCGGGTAGACAACTGTAGGAGCTGGACTCCTACAGTCCAGCTATAATAAATAAACAAAGCAAAAGAATCAGTAAAAACATTTAGGTTGGATGTTTTTTCATACCAATTACTCTTTTTATTTAAGACATGATCTAAAAAAAAAAAAAACAACAGAGGTTTAGAAGTCATAGTAACGCACACAAACACCACAGGTAAAAAATAAATAAGTGTAATTTCAAACCTTTATAATAGGATCAATGCATAAGGAACTAGACTATAATGTCTAGCTCAGCCCTATTATTTTTTACAAGTTTCCTTCTTTTCTGTAGCATATATTGTGTAATAATTCTCCACACCAAAAATCTTGTGCAACGCCAACAAATTAATGTTGTTCCTCTACTACTTATAATTCTTTGAAGCTATTTTTCCAATTTTAAATCTGTTGTAACAACAGCAGAAAAATAGTCCTAAGCCTATTAATTGACTTTACAGTTCAGTTTCCTGGGAAGCATCACAAAAGGGCAGCAGACAACAGCTTTAATCCAATTTGTAACATCATTAAGAAAAGGTAAATTATTTTTCTCTAATATTGCTGTTGAGCTTGCACCATCCTTTGCATTCAGTAGGGGTTGAATGAGAAGTAAGAGTTATTAATGGCTTTCTCTCCAGTGAACTTTAACTAATTTACGCCCTGTTTTGGAGCTGGCTCATATCAGTGCATGGTGTGTCGCCCAGTGCAGTGACTCAGGGCATCAGGCAGCACCAGTGAATCACTGCATTTTTATTGGAATTCTGTGATGCAGAGACTTTTTCCTCAGGTTTTTCTGCCACTCCCAGTAGGTCACTCCTCCCCGACGAGGCAGAAACATTCTTCTCAGAAATTATCTTCTGCCAGTAAGATCGTGGCAGAAATCTGGCCCTATTTAGATCCAAACTCTTAATTAATCAGCAGGCATTTGTTATTTTATTTTTATGCAATGCTCATCTTCCCATTTGCTTGTAGCTACTGAGATTACAATTCAATTTTACAGAGACAACAAAACAATTGCTGACCTGAAGTTACGGGTACACGTGAAAAAAAACATAAAAATCCTCAACTCAAACGTATCAGACTCTCTTTTCAAGTCAGATTGTCTCTCCTGTCAAAGGGTATATGTCAAAAGGTGAATGAGAATAGCTCATATGCTAATAAGACCATTTTCCACAAAGAGGTTATCAGATCACTCCACTGAAGGGCCACTAATCCATCAAAGCCTTCTCACTATCCCATCACACGCCTGAAGGAGAGGAAAGATTTCTCCAAGACCCACTGAAAGGTAATTCATATTGTCCCCAGTATTGCAGCTGATGGAACACAAAGAACCACAAGTTTGCCCCTAAATGTTACAGCGCTTCACAGAAATAAGCAGGATTGCAGCCAAAGTGCTCTGCCCACCCAGTCCCCTTCACTGAGCTCAGTTATCACCAGAGCAGCTCAAGTATAGACAAAAACCTTCAACCAGCATTACTATGAAACTGAGGATGTGCATTTCTCATATCAAGCTACACGCAACCATCACTTTGATGCTGCTTCTTACAAAAATCGTGCCCCTTAATATGGCGTTTTGTTTCTAAATTGATGCAAATACACAAAACTTCCAATATTCCTTCAGAACTAGCGATTGGTTTATATTGGATCTTTTCTTTCCAGTGGTCAGATTTGAGGGGTTACACTACACTTCGGCCCCACGGAGGCTCAGAGCACAGTAGTCTCTCTGTTGTTCTTCAGTCAAGCCCAGAAAGAAATAAAATGTAAGTTTATACGAGCCTCAGTAACAAAGTTAAAAAAAAAAACTTCTTTCAAAGACAGACTGAAACCTTTATTCAGCAAGACCACTAGCCTGCAACAGAGATAGACAGAGGAAAAGCCCTTTAAGGAATTCCTATCTTGATCAACATTTAAAATCGATGTTAAAAATACAAATCCCTAAATATCATTAGAATTAAAAACAGCTGCTTTGCTGCAGATCAAAAGATTGTGCACTTTCTTTCACACAAGCCAGAGGCAGAAGATAGCCTAGGTATGGGAGTCAAGATTACTTTATAATTACTCACTGTCCAGATACTCCTAAATTAACTGCATGTTTACAGTGAGGGGCTCAAGTGGCAACAAAGCACCCCCCATATCTGGCTACCATTTTATTGAGAAACATCAGCATCTGACCATCTAGAGCATACGGCTGTCCTAGGCATTGCTGTGTTTTTCTTGTAAATAATATAGCTGTAAATAATAATATGACCCAAAAAGCATGCAAAGTTTTCCTCTTCATTACCCAGATCAGCAGGAACTGGATCTGTTCAGGTTAATGGATATAGGCTGGATACAGCCATGACAAGATGGATGAGTGCAGCATCTGGACTGTATAAAGATTTGCTAGGAAAGTTAAAAATATTAAAGAAATCCTTTTTAAAGATTAGCACGGACTACTTCCAAAGCAGTCCACATTAGTACACTACAATTACTTCAACCGAACAATGCAAGTTTTAAAAGGCATTTCAAAAAACATCTGAAATGATATACAGTGAAAGCACGGAGAGAGCTGTCATTCAGTGTTGGGTGGCCGGTAACCAGAGCTGAACAGAAGTCCTTCATAACTCAGGAACTTGGTGAAGAGAGCAGTGCTGCAAGCTTTTCCACTGCTATTGTCCAGTGGGTGAGTAACCAACAGGAACCACCCTGTCTTGGACCGCTCTGGCCCCCGCCTGCCAGCTCCGGCTCCGTGTCAGCTGCAGCAAGCAATTTAAGGTACATATGCACAAACTGAAGACCTCACTAAACTTCTTTTGTTTGCTTCTTTGTTCATGAACTTGAAGTGAAGTCCGATGGGGAAAAGAAGCAAAAAAACACAAAACCTAGATGAAGCAAGACAACATTTTCCGTCAGGGTTCTAAGACCATCGCAGCCATCCTCGTGTTCTTTCTTTCTTTAATTATGCAATAATCTTAAATCTTCACATCTTTCCTATGTTTATTGAAATATAAACTTGTATGAAGAGAAGACAGATTGAAAAATATCAGACATATTATACAAATATTTAGTGCTGCTACAAAACAACGATCGCACTCTGCAGAAGATAATCTTGTTCAATGAACTAACTGCTCACATATTGCCAATCTAAGAGAGATTGTATTTTTTTCACTTGTTTATTGTCTGGTTGCCACAGCAATACATTGGCTGTTTGTTTTAAACATTACATGGAGAGTGCATTTGTTAAAGGCACTTTTTTCTCAGCTTTATACTGTACACGCAGTGATGACTTCAGGCCAAAGAGGACGCAGGACTAAATGCATAAAACCCAAAAGAATCCAAAATGAACTTTAGCCAATCTCAGTTTTAGAGCACCAAAATGTCAAGCTACAGCTGTTCTGCCTTAATGAAGAGATGTACTGCCCAGCTTAACCCAGTCTCTTTCTGTCTTCCCCAGAGGGAAGCTGATGACCTAATGTCAGTTTATCTTGCTAATGTATGTATCTCAACATATCCTGCTTTATGTCCTCCTTTTCTCACTTTTATCTCTGACTTGCACACAAATACGGTCCACTTCAAAGAAAGTGTTTTACATTATTTTTAAAGAATTTGGAAAATTATTTACTATTTCAGTA
>BJBW01009068.1:162896-183943 GCA_004320125.1 Scolopax mira
AAACTTGAAAAACAATTGTGAACTGAAATTCATCAAAATATCACCCATGCTTCTTACTTTGTTCTGCTTACAAAAGAAACATGGCGCACAATTTCCCATGCTAAATACTTTAAGCAAACTAAAGCTGCCAGTAGCTACTATAGTTTTTCAAAATCTTAGATTCATTCCAGTGGAGCAGCCTGTGTACTACAGAATATCACAGTTGGCCTTTTGAAATTTTTGTCTTAACAACTTGACAACATCGTTCAATACTTGCCTCAGTATTGTCAGTACATCACTACATTCCCATACAACTTCTGAAGTACGACAATCTCCATTTACCATCCTCAAACTAACTCAAAAATTTCACTACTGCCTTCCCACTACAATCCCACCTCATCATGGGATTGCCCAAACAACATAACTAAATAATTTAATTATTTTTCTTAATAAATTATATCCTTTTCATCTCAGAATTTACTTGAGAAAATACACTAAAATATTACCTTTTAAGTTCTTTAGGATATTATATTGTAAATATATTTTTAAATGCATTTCATCTTCCCCTCATACACACAAAAAGTATTTGCATGCATTCACTGAGCAATGGCATGAAATTCATTGCAATAAATAGCATGATCTATGTTATGGACTATAATTTACAGGTGCAAACCATTATGATACATAAGTTTACACAGCAAATCTTGCTAATAGTCTGGAATTGAAACAACACACAAAATTTTAACAGAACTGAAATGCTATGCTGCAGGGTTCCTAATGACAGAAAACTTATCTAGCAAAAGATTATTTTTCCCTAAGGCTTAAATCACAGCTACTACCCCAGAACTACTTTAAATTCATTGATAATACTGCCACTATCAAAAGTTTATTGGGCGAAAACAATCATTTGCTTTTCCAAGTGTCAAAAACCAGCCACAAAACACAAGTACCAAGACAGAAAATATATCCATTCCACTTCCAATTTCTATGTTTTGTCCTTTGCTCAAATCACTCTAAGATGTTCTCAATCTCAGGAAAACCGCCTGGCTAAAACCACAAGCCCAAACTCCCCCCAAACCCTTTCAACAGAGCTCCTCTAAAGAAACTTTAAAATATGTGTCCTATAATCTGCACCTTTTCCCACTAAATTCTAAATTTGCGCTCAGGTGTTTTTTCTTAAAGAGATCCAACTATTCAACTTGCTTTCATTAAAACATCAAGAAACTGCCTAGTTTCCTCACGATAACCTACTGCCATTTCCACCATTCACGGAATGCAGTTACACACTCCTATTTGTTCTCCACGTCAGTCTAAGTGATACCACATTTCTTCACTACACAGATGATAAGCCTTAAAACAGATATATGAGTGAAGAGACATATCACTTCCCAGCACATTTTAAAATGTTTGGTTTCTGATACGGTTTTCATTTCTTGATTTTATTCTGCCTTATCTAATTCACCAAAAGGCTGCAGTTTTAGGTGGTTAAGAAGAAAGAACAATCCACAAGGCTATCACTTTTAAAGAATGTTAGGGTGTTTGTATGGAAAAACCGTATTTTACTCCAGTTCCACAGATCTGCAGCCTGAACTACTAAAAATGGTTTAAGATGAAAATAAATAGACAATAAGAAGGGGGAATGAAACACAGAATTTGCATACTGGTTAGATCCTCCTAAATTTCAAAGCAAGGTAGGATAAAGACAAAGAATAAGACAAGATCTGAATAAAGTATCATGGGAATTCACTGACATTTTATTTTGTGAAAGCATTGAAACAGCGGTGATACATCCTGAATACAACCTGTAGGCATGTCTTCAGACTTCAAGGGCAAACAAAATTTCAAGGGAGCAACAAATGATCCTGCAGCCGACAGGGCAATAAAACATTACCCATTCACAACCTAGAAGTTCGTTTTGACTGAAAGTACTGTTCAGAAATGTGTCTTCATAGAAGGCGCTAGGTCAAGTCTTAGTAGAGGATAAACTACTTGTTCCACTATAACTTGCTGTAACCTAGATTCATCTTTCAGCCACAGTTCTTTCCTGTGACTTGCCACACTTGACAGAAAAATCCACTGTGGCCTTCTGTTCATACGTACAATGTTGCTGAAAAACACACAAGGCAACAAAACAGAACGCAATATGCTAGCAGAATTCTTAAGCGCTCCATATAATAAATCATCCAACTCCCTACTCTTACTTAAACGGTTGTGAAAGACATGGATCTTTTTACTAAAGGATCTGATTGGGAGACCTTTTTAAGATCTTTGCCCTCTGAAATCCCAAAATCTTTTCCAGAGATGCTACATCTAGGACAGCTTCTTATTCCTCTTTGCCTCATCCTTTGTTTTGCAAATGCTTTTGCAGTGTTCATAAGTAGAGATTTCCCATCTGCAGTCATGCCTTTAGAAATGAAATACGTACAATGCTTAGTTTAGTCTTGATGAATGGTGCAAAAGTAAGAATCCAATACTTGCTTCACTGAGTTCTTAGATATTTAGTGGGAAATAATTAAAACCAGGTTTTCATGTAAAACATGGGAAACTCTGATATGTTACCTCAAAAAAAGTCTCCTGCAATATCCCTCATCCATAGATTTCCTTAACAACCCTTTCTTCACTTTTAGGTCAGTCAAAGTGATCTTGACCTCCGGTATTTTTTTGTAAGTGACTAACTATAGGAATGCAAAACTTGATCCTCTCCTAAGACATTCTGAGATGCAGGGATTTTTTACAAAGGAAATTCACCAGCAACAATTTTCATTCCGTAATCCCTTAGCATTTTAGCAGACTTGTCTATTACTTTAACTCCAGACTCACTACACCATGGGCAGCTTCAGATTTCAACATGGACAAGTGGGATAGAATACTCACCGTATCCTGACAAAACAGTAGCACATTTTCAAGTCTTCCACACCCTTCCAAGGATTTAGCATTAAAACTTTACTTGAGCTAGCCAGAAATCAGTTCAGCCAATTCTTTTTGCTCTCCTGGACACAAATTATTTGAGGAGGATGATAATTTAAATGTGCTCATCTATGTAATATCTTCCTTAGTAACTAATGGATTGTCTTTGTGACACAAATATTTTTGCTTTTCACATTCAGAAGACAAATACTAATGGAACATCTTCGCCTGTTGTGAAGCAATGGTAACTTTTTTGCATCATTATTCAGTAACAGAAATACAATAAGCCTAACAAGAATATAAGCCTTGTACAATTCAGAGAAAAGTTTTTTTTTTTAAAAAAAAAAGCATTTCTGCTCATAATTCTAACAATTGCAGGTCTTTCCTTTGTATTTACTCTTATTTTGGCTTGGACTTTTTTCCTTTTTTTTTATTTTTTAAAAATTCACTTTTTCTCCATCTATATCTCATATTTTTAGACTCCTATTTAAGCAGTAGAAGCTTTACTTTAACATTTAATATGCTTTCTTAAGTAAGAAACAATGAGACTTGTGACTATCAAAATCTTCTAAAACATGCTGATAAAGTTCTATGTGCTTGATTCAACAATCTGTAGAGTCATTACTACCTTTTCCAAAAGCAAAACAGATGAACCAAGTGAATCAATTGAGGATCAATCATCCTTTATATCCGTGTATAGGAAACCCACCATAATCTAGTGCACATGCAAAACACACAGCTAGAGAAGAGAACTCAAGGGTATTTGTTTTGTGATAAAGAAAACCACCTTCATTCACATCATGTAACATTATTAATTCAATCTTCTTGCTTTTGTAACATTTTAATAGCTCACTTCACAGCAGCCATGTCAAGAAGCACAAGAGTTTCATAACCTCTAGAGTGATGGGAAGACAGATAGGAGGTTAGTTCTAAACTCAAAAAACTCCCATGCTGCAGGCAAGCACGCTGCCAAAAGACCACAGATGTATACCATATGAGCAGCTTAAATTGTGATACAGAAGGGAAGCGATGGGAAGTCTTAGTTTATAATGTACTCATAAAATTCTAAGGTGTAACATGCATCAATTCAGTATTTTAGCTGTTTTGTTTTCCAATGTTTTTAATTTTATAGCTGCGCTAAGAAAAACTTCAAGAAAGAAATTCAAAAAGCAAGACAACAGAAAACTAGAAACTGAAAACAACACAAAAGAGGTGAACATTGTAAACTGACTGTGACAGATAGACTCAGTTTTGAGTTGATTTTTTTTTCCCAGCTGATTTCTGTGCTAACAGAAGTTAGCACAAAAATGTAATTACTTTTTTCTTTGGTAAATCCAGACACTAATTTTATCACAGTGATTTTTTTTTAAAAGGAAAGAAACAGACTGACTTTCCAGACTGTCCAGAATGAAGTCCCAAGTTACAAGACATACGTGAATGAAGTCCTTTTGTCTTTTGATAAACGACACTATCTGCAGATAAAGCCAAGGAACAGCTTCTCTAATACTGCTAAATTGCATATGACTAATCCAGGGGAGTGGAGTGGAAAAGGGGATGGAAATCTGCCTGGGCTGAGTCATTGTGAAGACACAGTAAAGAATGACTGCTGTGTAAGTCCAAAGCTATTGAGACATAAATTGGCTGACCTAGTGGCCAGCTTTTAAAGCTTACAACAAATAAGAGAACCGAGCCCTCCCTTGATATCTTGCACTTCCCCTTTCAAGAAATGAAATGTTTGAGTTGCATTAATTCTGAACTGAGACACAATTTTCAACTGATGAGGACACCACATAGCTGAAGCAATCAAAATTCAGAAGATTTAACTGAAAAGCTGCTACTTCATCTGAGTTTGACTGTTTGCTTCAACAGGATCCAACTAATGGACTGAACAATAAATAGTATTTCTGAAACCCAAACTCAGATGTAAATGTGTTTGACAAATAAGTTAAAAGTTCCAGGTTCTTTTTCTTGGTTATTTGTTCTACTGCCAACTTAACTACTGCACACCAATATCCCTTGCTTATGTGAGCTTCCTCATCTAAAGCTTAGAATACGGAAACAAATAACAGAAAATACAGGCTGAGATTTTTCAGAGATAATACGTTCACAAAGTCTCCCTGAAGACAAGAAGGAGAACAGGCAGATAGACTAGTTTTAAAAGTCATTATGTAGGGGGCTAAGAGAAACTGATTTCAGCATTATTTTAGTTTAATTCCAAGTGGAACTTCCAATGAAAATATATTTTATGATTATACAGACGTGCCTGACTGTAGTGCCTACAAGTAACAGCAATACTGTAAAACTACCTACTACCTTAGTATGCCATTTTCTGCAACTCTTGCCATCTCTATCAATTAAAATATTGCATGAACTAAATTAAGAAAATATTGGCACATGACCTAAAATGCTCTGAAATAATCAGTTCAACTGTTTATCTACCAAGCGTTCTAAAATTAGTTTCCATATCCATGGGAAAGAACTGATGGAAATTCAAGATCTTGCCTATCTTCCATAGGTGTCAAGTTGATAATGAATGGAAAATTTAGGACCTGTGAAACAGCTGTGCATCTACTCTGACCAAAAAGATAATCCTTGAAAACAAACACTGAAGGAAACCAGATCCTATCTCTTAAACAACTCTCCTTAGGCCATGGCTATGAATACTTACTTTTCTTCACTGAAGAGAGCAGCTGGGATCTGTAACAGAATGATCTCCCAACTTGAATGCCCAACTTCAGGGGAAACCAAGAGTTGCTTCACTACAGACAGCATTTGAGAAATTCTTAATTGTTGCAATAAAACACTACAGGCTTGACCAAGTCTTAGGTGAGACTTCCGTTTTTATTGGCACCTTATTTTATGTATTTTAAAATAAGGTTTATAAGGAAAGTGAGAAGAGAAGGAAGGCCAGCACATCCATAAAAGAAAAAAAAACAAAACAACAAAACAAAACCCAAAACATTGTAATGAGACGGAGAAAACTAGCTGAATGACAATTCTCTCTTCTCTCCTTACTTTAAGGATTGTGATGAAGGGAAGATGGATCATATGGAGAATCCTTTTTACCCTACAACAGGCCCCAACTAGGGGGTCCTGAGTTGATCAACAAAGAACTTGTCTGGTCTATCTGCTGAAGAGATCCTTTTGCTTATAGTCTGCTTTAATCTGCTACACAAAATGCATGCAGAAATTTTAACATATGCAGATACCACAGTATACTATTAAGGCAGGGAGTAGGCTTCCCTGCAGGAAAAGAAAGAGAACTTTGAACAGAATGTTTGCATTGTGATTATTACAATCAAGGTTTTGCTTCAGAAATCTAATCAAAGCAAGATAAGCACTGTTATAACAGTGTTTATTAAAGACACCCATCAATCAAGGCATAGATAAAATCCGCCCCCAAAAAATCTATAATTTTTTATTTTAAATCTACCCCCTCACCCCTGAAAAGCAATACAGACTTAAGCCAATGACTGTCACAAATTTTTCTAAAAACATCATCATAAGCTTCTGGTTTTCAAATAGAGGTGATTGCCTCAAGTGTTCCCTGGTGTAGTATCTTCAATCTGACCAATAAGCAAAACCAAATCTGTACTCAGTTTGTTGCTCCAAAACATTATATCCTCATCTAAAAGACAGAGCTGTGCCATTTGCCTGAATCTCAGGGTTCTGCCTACCGTCAGGCTGATGAAGGGGAGAGAAAAAAATGGGTAGCTATAAATTTAAGAGAATGTCTTATAACAAATATTTATAAAACTGTTTGATATATGAAAAGCTTACAATACTTTAAGAAATCTTATCTGTATTGTTTTTCAGCATTTACTTTTCCATCCTTGTGAGATTATACCTTGATTGTTCCATACAAAATATTCTGGAATACAGACAATATATCACCCCTAAAATGACCAGCAGATAAATACCAAAAAAATGGATCTACCACAAATTATTAAGGATTTATACTATAGCTAAAATGACTATCTCTTTATCAAATCAAGTTTACTGGGGCATTACTAAAGTAACACCTCCCACTGTCTTATTTTATAAAGCAAAAATATATGTTCACTTCTAAAAAGGTAGGCTCCTTCAAAAAAGGCCAAGTTGCTTTAAGAGGTTAAATATAGCTCTCAAAACTAACTACAACTTGTGTGAGCTTCCAGTGGAACTTCTGTAGAAATGCCAGACTAATTAGTTCGCCTTAATCTAGCATTGGAAGACCATTTCATAATCCAAACTGTGATAATGTAAGAGACAGGATTAGTTTCTAAAGTAGCAAATGTCTATAGCTTGGGTGTTAACAACAGTCAATTTATGTTAGTTGTCAGCTATAAGCTGCTCTTGAGCAGTACATCCAAAGCTTTAAAAATAAATACAAGAAGAATGCGAATCTCCATCTTGTGTTGCATAGTATTTTGAAAACAATAATTACACAATATCCATTAAGGATATTCAAGCATCCATTAGAGATAGTCTCACAATATAAACATTGGCTTTCCACAATAAATTGATTTTTTTGAGTTCTAAGAAACAGAAAAAATATTTCCATTGTCTTTACCTTGTTTGCACAATTTGTTGAAACTTTTTTAAATCTATGCATGGAAAAAGACTACTAACCTGCAACTAAGACAAAATTACTCAAATGAATCATAAATTGCTTCTTTTAAACAAGAGGTAAGAAATTTTATTCTATTGCAGAGTGACACTACTGAGTTTTTATAATTTACGGGAGTAATAAAGAATAAGTATCATTGAAACGGAAAACTTACTTACACTCAGAACCTTAATTGCAACAGTACAACTTGTCAATTCATTAAAATCTATTTCCCACACTTAAAAAATAAGTTCAAAATCTTATCTATTTCTTCCTCAGCTGTTACCTTAACCTTAGATCAAAATATGTATTTCCTTCTCAAAATCAATACATGTTGCTACCATCCCAAATTAAGAGCTCAATACAGACTGGTATATTCAGGCTTTCCATCCTATACTAGTAAGTTGTACTATTTGAGCCCTCAAAAAGGAGTGCATATGATAAAGACAACTTTCTTTTACTATCCATTTCCCCTCCAAAGATACTGAAGACAATAAGGCACAGAGGTTGTATATCACCCACCAGACTAGTGAAACATTACATTTTTATGCCTTACTTATGGAGAAACACATATGAACTTTTTAACAAATATTAATAATTTTTTTACCATATGGAAATATATTTCTTTCCAATGTCATGGTCCAGATCAAGTTTAAAGTTGCAGCTGAAAGTAAAATGCTCATATGTTGTGGAGTATGTGTGTTATTTTATTAAGGCAGGAGACCTGACATCTATAGATTAATTTTCCTTTTATTTTTATTTTAAATTACAGAAACTGCCATTTGTAAATTACATAATTTTCCATGCTCAAGTACACAAAATACTTTTTTTTTAATTTGTTAAGATATTGTTTGTATTCTTTCTTGTTAGGTTAGGGAGTTACATTTCACATAGTGATACTCCAATTGAGTGGCCTATAGCAGTTACACTTCAAGCACCACGCTTGAACTTGTGGGGTAAGATACTTCTTGTCATAGCTCAGAAACTGCTCCAGGGAAAATAAAAGCTATCACCCACGAGAAACTTAATGTATCTAGAAAAAATACTAAGCATGGAATTGTGGATATAAGCCTCAGCTTATGCTGAAGAAATGCAATGAAATTTGAAGCATAAATTCCAAGGACTGACATACCCAGTATCAGGAAAACTCTGCCAAGTGATGAAATTTGCCCTGCAGAGGAAAAGTCCACTTCTTTTGAAAAAGACAGCAGAGAGGCCAGGACAAAGACTGGTTATGTACAACATCATTGTGCCTTACAAGAACAAGTTACCAAGTTGAGCAACCATGATAGACAAGTGTTTCTATATGTAAAAGCAATAGAGAACTAAAACCAAATTATCTTAAATCCTAGACTGACAGATAATTGATAAACATTTGATTGCACCAACATTTGTATAAAGTTCTGAGATGAATAAAAACTGAGTATGTTAGCTGCGGTAAATTTAGCAGGAATCATAACACAAGTACCTTCTATCAACCTGTGAATTAGGTGTGCAATTATTCAGAGAACCTCCACTCAAACATGGTGGTATCATGAAATTGTAAACCTATCTATGAAGGTCCCAAACCTCCCTGACATGCAGAAAGGCCTGTCACTGAGTCAGTTTCAAGCTTCTCTTTTTTGTCAAGGAAACTCTAATGGAGACTCATGAAAGACCACTATGAAAAGCCCTGAAGTGCATCTGGATCAATCCATGATTAGACAGCTAGATTTCGACCGGTCAAAAGCCTTAAAATTGTGGTCAGAGAAAAAAAAAAAAAAAAAACCAAAACATTAAAAACAGTTTCTAAAAAAAAATAAAGTTTTATAAAGGGAGACAGATCCAGGAAAGTTCTCTCAAACAGCTCTGGGAATACTGGGATTAACTAACACAGCTTTATCAAGCACTACAGCACTACCAGGAAACCTGAAAAGAAACATTCCCTCTTACCCCTGTTACTGACTTTCATGTGGAGAAAAAAGGCAACACAAACCCACAAAATATCAACTTGTTGATATAAGAGGTTTTTTTAAAACAAAAGATCATTGTTTGGCATACAAAAGTACCAGAAATTAACAGAAAGATACTAAACATCATAAATGCCAAAGATAAACTTGGGTAATTATGTCATTCAATAACACTGGATCAGTTTTTCATGTGTGACTGAATATATATTCTTGCTTCTTGAATACCATCTGTGAATGCACAGGGTTTCAGAATGCTACCAAGCACACTTCAGTTCCTGAATTAACACCATCTCAAACACACTTGCATTGTCTACCCAACCTTTTTGTACCAACTACTAAAAGCTAGTTGAGCTTTAACACAATTAAGAACTTGTTCCACAAATGTTTGGAACAAAAAGCTCATGCTTTGGTAATATGAAGAAAGGAGTACAACAGATGTGAAATGGCTTTGTGGATGTTTCTGTTTAGACAGACCTGGAAAAACGGAGTTTCCTAACAAATAAAAGATAGCAGGCAGTTCCTATAGGCTTACAATTCTCCATGATGACTCTTGATTTGTTATTATTACCCTGAAGCTCTTTAAATAATTTGGACTTTGAATAATATACACAGAAATAAGAGAGATCACAGATAAAGGCACTAGTTCCAGAGACGTGGTACCCTCTGGAAGCTTGTTACCCTAAGTGCAACATGATAGGGTTAGGAAAAATATATGTGTAATTCTAATTTTGGCATCCTACTGATTATGTATACTACTCTTCCTAGCCTTTCCATAATAGTGGTCTTGATTAAAGACCATTGTTCAGGAAAGGAAGCACAAGCATTTTCCAGATGGCATAAATATGTTGCAATGACTAAACAACATTTGATGAACACATGCAGCTCTGGCAGCGCACCAAAAAGAAATCACTGCATTCACGTTGTAAAAGTATTGTCTGACAAACTTGAGATAAACCACACTGCTAAATGAGGATGGGTAAAAACCTGGGAATACACTACCTCCCAAGTCCAGGTCTTAAAAAAAGGTTAGTAATAAAGGTAAACAAAAAAAAATTATAGTGACAATTCTAGGTATCAGCTTGTTCAATAGCAGTTAAAAACAAAATAAGCTTTCTTTTTTTTTTCTGATCAAGCAGTTATTTTAAACTGCTACCTCACAAGGACAGCGTTAAAATATGTGCTTGCTGTTTAGCCTGGTCTCTATTTTGCTGTATGTTAAATCCTGATGATGTTACTGACACTCAGATTCACCCTTTCTTTCTAAGTTGCTGACTCTCAGTCCCCTTTTCATTCCAAGACCTCACACCGCCCTCAGGTCTTCTCCTGAATATCTTGCTGCCAGCTCAAGCTTCAGCATGGCTAAAGAACAGAGATGCTGCCTCCTCCAGATGCTGCCAGTTGTTCTCTTGACCAATAAAGGTATCAGCATCACGTCTGCAATTAAGGTCCATGCACCAGCTGAACATCTTCAGCTCAACTCTCTCCCTGTATGTTCAGAGTTGAGTTTTGCTACTGAAGGCAACAACATTTAGCAATTTCTCTCCTCCACCAAAGAATTGGGTTTATTTTCCTCACGAGAAATTTGGACATCAAGGATGTGTACCTGGCGTCTTTCAAGCCTGGGTTTTTGGGTGGGGTAGTGCCCAATTTTTATGTTTGTGCCATAGAACTGACAGAGATCCACCACACTGACCAAAGAACGTAACAGCAAGATAGTAAGAATAGTGTGGATCAGACACAAAGAGGAAAACTTAAATTAGGATGGTAAATCAAGTGCATTTGCAATATAGATAGTCAGGCATTCATCAGGATTTCAGTAGTGACATGTATAAAGGTCTTGTGAAAGCCACTGAGCTCAAGTGTTTTTCCTCACTCTTCTCACTCTCAAAACCAGGCTACTTGTCCATTTCTAATGCCACTTCAATCTGTTCTGAAATTCAAAAAAAAAAAAAAAAAATCAAGGTGTAGCCTGCATGAGAATTAACAAACAAAACCTGTCCACCCACCCGTCTCACACAGCATCTGGCAAAATTATTTTCCTCACAAATAAAGAATGCCTTTACCTTGAATAATTTGCACTCTTTTGTACCCTCAGTCATTGAATTATTGGAGCACTGCCTGGTATACTTATTGTGGTGTTAGATGTTATTAAAGGTGGACATGATCGTTGATTTTCTAACAACAAAATATAGTTACAGAGCTTGGCATAAACTGTAAAAATTAATGAAAATTACTAAATCTATTACAAAATTGTATGCTTCCAGAGAAAGAACAAGAAACAAACTTTTCATGACTAATCATGCTATTTTGGAGGCAACAGCCTACATTTGTTTGGTTTGCTTCTTTTACTTATCCTCTCTCAAGGTAATGGACTACTACATGAACATTCTTTTCCAGAGAAAGGATCACCAGATTATATCACTGAAATAATATTTTTTAAACTATAACTATGTCAGGTAGCTAATATGCATAACATAGCCCCTTACGTTGGTTAGCACAATACTTCCGTTACCACATGTCCAAATAATAGCTTTATTAAAATACCCTTTTCCCAAATACTTTGAATAATTCACTCATAGCGTACAAGGACTCTTGAAAGCAGAACATCTTAGTTATTTGCATTACACTAATAACCCACAAGTATTTATGATGCACTGAGAAGATGACCTGAAGACAACATGCACTGAGAAGACTTTGTGCTTGTATAAACAGAACAAAAATCTGCACCACAGTCTTAAAAAATTCCCAAAATTTAGATTTGCCAGAGAAGAACACATGCAGAAAGGCAAGGATTTGCATTCTGAGAACCCAAATCCCAAACTAGTACAGTTTCATGCTATGTCCAACAAAGCAATTCAAACTAAATTCTAATATAAGTAAGTAAATAAATAAAAAAATAACAAAAGAGATCATCTTCTATGGAACCACTTTTCCATGGAATGACACTATCCAGAAATTTACGCCTGAAATTATACACTGTATTTACCTCTCTGGGAAACATAGGACTGTAAGAGAACCACATTCAAGTTTTAAAAAACAGAGAACTTATCTTCACTGGACAAAAAGGATTTTCCAGTGATACTGGTATCTTTTACAGCAATTGAATATTTGACTAATCGAAAGTTTCAAATATGTATGTAATTTGGCTTCAAATTTTAAATCTCAAATCAGAGAACTTGAGGCTTTGTCCTCCACAACAAAAATCTGAGTCTGCATGGTGTCTGACATCTAACAGGCAGTGATTATCATTCTGTAAAATCCTACAGTAAGATGCAGCAGTTTATAGTGTTCATAGTGAGGTATCAAAATTAGGATAGCACTGTTTCACCAGAAAACTGTTGACATTGCTCTGCTTATTGGACAATGAAATAGGAACTTGTTTTCACTGCTCATAGCAAACTTTATTGTTGTGTCAGAATTACTAGTACACAGTGACTTCATAAGGTAAGCGAACAAGTAAAGATATATGTATTTCAGGTCACTGCAACTTAAGGGAAGAAAACTTGCTGCAAGTACAACAGCTACCTTCTGCATCATATTACATAGATATTTCTGTATCTGCCAGCTTTTTAAAAATACTGGATTTCTCAAACATGCCGATTTCTTGTATTTCAAGAAAATATCAGTATGTAACTGTTTCCGAGCTAGTATATGTGTTGAAATTAACTGGAAGCATTTGCTCAAACCTTTGAGAGTTAAAACCTATCTTTTCAATGTTTTATAATGGTAAAGATTCCCTTTTAGTGAATGCAAAATTTAACAAAACAATATTATGCTGAGCTTAAGAGTCTTCCTTTTCCTTTGCAGGCAGAAAGACAAATGGAGCTGAAAAAGCATTTCTGAAGAGAAATATAGGCGAGACCATTGCTGTTCTTCAGGCTCTGACTGACTGTTGCTCATCCTTACAGAGAATACAGTTTCTTGTAGTGGTTTTAAACTCCAAGTCAGTAATCTCTTTTCCAGAGCATCTACTGTCCTCTATATTTTTCTTAGGAAAATAAGACTTGTCAATATGCTATGATTTAAAGATTTGCTTCCTAAAATGAAAGGATTTGTACTCGGCTGTACAAGTAAAAGTAAGCCCTAATGTCTACACAGAGATTTGAAAAGCACAGCAGGTAAGCCAAAAAGGGAAAATCTGAGGGAATTGAGAGGAAGGGAGGGGAGACAATACAATAACATCATGAGGGAGAAAGGATAACTGAATTTTTTTTTTTTACAAGTCAAATCAATGTCTATTATTTTGCTATTTTAAGAAAATTTTACCGTTATTTTAATACCTTTAGACTGTCATTGCGCTCATCAAATAAGAAAATGCCCTTCATAGTGTCATTTACAATAGAACTTAAAGCAGTTAAACTACTATTTTTGTTCAATTGTATATTTACGGTGAAATCTACAAATCCTAACAGGTAGAGAGAAACTAGAATAGTATTTTATTGCAGCCTTTGGTTCTTCCTTTATCAAAAATCCGTCATTTTAAAAGGTATATATTACTGATTTTTTAAATGCACTTCCCTAACCAAGAAAAATATTGCAATCAAATTAACTAAACATGGAAAATAGTATAACTTAATTATCTGGGACTTTTTTCAAATATTGTATGCATATTTGGGGCGGAGGGGGAGGGAAGAGAGTTTTGTTAGAAAAAGCTTTTCTTACCTCAAGGCTACAGAAGTCGATCCACTGCATTTAAAGTGTACCTACAAGACCTGAAGAGTTCATAAAGGTACACATCAGGTGAGATGGGGAAAATAATGGAGCACTTCAAAGTCTGAGATTATGCAAAAGATAAAATGGTGATTTTATTACATAAGGCATGTTAGTAAGCTATTTCTAAACTGGGCTTCCAAGAAACTCATCCAGGTCTACGCTCTTAAATCCTGAAGTGCACAGACACAAATGATATAGAAGAGTCATTGCCTTTACAGTGACCTAAAAATTAATCATTTCATCCTCCTGTCTTTTCAGTTGAGCATTTAGTTGAATTGCCTGGGAAACAATCTGAACTCTCAGTGACCTTAGTTATCCAAACAATATATCCTCAATGGTTTGCAGCAAAGGAACTACTCAAACCTTGAACCAAGGCAGTTTGGACAGTATAAAGAACTCTACCAGTTCTACCTCACTCATTCAATAAGCTCTGGAAAGTTTTCGTTAGCATGAA
Organism: Scolopax mira; assembly: GCA_004320125.1. Lineage (NCBI taxonomy): Eukaryota > Metazoa > Chordata > Aves > Charadriiformes > Scolopacidae > Scolopax > Scolopax mira. Next base: position 177,487 of record BJBW01009068.1, read on the forward strand.
TTTCTCCATCTACTTTTGACTTGTAGTAAACTCGTAATTAACTCACAGAACCGGCCACAGAAAGGCAGACTCAGGAAACAGAAGAGACAAAGAACAGCATCTCTTCCATCAGCCTAACTAGCAACAGTACTGTATCTAAGGTGGAATTTCTTAAGCTCAAATCCTCCCTGTTTACAAATCCATGCAAAAGGCAATGAAAAAAAAAAACAGAGCCTGCCACATTACTGTAAAAAAGAAGACTGCTAGCACTCAAATAACTGTTTATCAAAGGCTATTTAATCAATTTAATTGCCAGTACAAAAGAAAATTCTTGCCGGATTTCCATTATTTATTATATGTGCAGTGACTCGCTAAAGTACTTGGAAAGATTTACTTCCAAGTGGTCACCTACTTAGATCAAGCGCTAAATCACTGACTCTGTGATGGTGTTTGTTTAGGTGGCAGCAGTTTAGCTGGCCCAGCCTCAATGGCCCCTCACTGAGATCTCTGTGTGTGTGGCCCATTTTGCACTGCAGCTGGCTTGACACACAAGTCCCACTGTATACCAAACCCATTGTTATTTTAATGTGACTCTTAACAGTCTACTTCACCCTCACCACCCGAAAAACAGTTCCTAAGGGCAGAGTGCTGAACGCCCTGCGGCAAAGCCACCGGTCATAAGGAAGATAAATCACAAAACACACCGGAATTCTTAAAGGCATAATTTTTAGGACCAGCTACTATCTAGCTGAGATACAAGTATTTATAAAACCCAAGGCAGCATTTTATCTTTTTTGATCACCGTTTCAAAAAGATAAGTACTAAAATCCTTATGGACTTCCTTTCAGTTAGATTATGATTCTTATTCTGATACTTTTAAAATTACACACACTGCAAAACAAACATGTCGTATGTCCTCTAAACCAGCTAAGAATTATTTGTGACCTGGCAAAGTTTTCCATCCATTCAAAAAAAACCCCAAACCATCAGCACCTAAGCAGACTCATTCATTATATAAAGTTTACACATATATCACTATTATATATTAGCGTTATAAACGCATTTAGCAGGATTTGGAGATACAAATTTGGTTCTTCCATCCTATCAGAATACTACTGAAATAGTTGCAAGCATTTTCATTAAAGCATCTAGCTTTGGAGGTAGACATCAGTTCATGGAAGGAACCTACCTCTAATCAACTAAACAACAGGTGAACTAGACTGTAAGTGGTAGTCTTCTGAATGGCTCTTACACAGATGCTGTAAATTGCTCCCCTGATCATTGCTTACACTGATGGTAAAAGCTATACAAAAAACTGCCAGAGATTTCACCTCTGGGCGTAGCTGCCTTCTTACACTCCCCAAAGTTGTTGCTGGTCTCCTTGGCCCTCAAAACAGGGCTCTGGCTAACAGGTGTAATTCCAGCCTTAATGAGCCAGTACAAAAGAGGGGGAAGTAATTTTGAGGAACCAGAGGCAAGTTTTTAATCTCTAAATTTATTTCCATAGGCAAATAAAGGATAATTATCCTTCCCTATCAGCTATGAAAGGAAAACCAAACTGACCTTGTAAGGTCAGTTACCACAATGAGGAGACATTTACAACATCAACATTTTATGCTATAATGGAGAACTACCTGTCAGACTTCCCATTGTCAAAAGCTCCATCCAGACTACCAAAGACACAAAAAACTTTGAACCACCAACCTGCAGCACCAAATGAGGGACGAACAGCCAACCAATGAGGGTTGAACAACCAACCTGCAGCCTGTTTTCATGAGGCAACTTGCAAAAAATACATCCTCCAAACTATTGCTTTTCCACTTGTGTGTACATGAGTCTGTCTGTGAAAACAAGTTCCTTGGAGAAGATATTCAACGTACCACAGACCAATGGAGCTCACAGCTCACAGTAAGCTGGACAGGCAAGCAGAGATTGACAGGCTTTTGGGATGGAGAACACCTATTAAGTACATGTAATGTACTATAGTGCTAATGCAGGATAGTTACTTACAGTGCATTTTCCACTCCTTTGTCCAGTCTGGTTTTAAGTGACTGATGCAGTGGGGCTGCTACCACTTCCTCTGGCAAACACTTCATCACTAAAACAAATTTCAACGCCAAAAAATATTTCCCAATAATATGCCTACATTTTCCTTTGCTTAACAACACTCCATTATTTTTATTTGCACTCCTAAAGACCACCCAATACAGTTTTGGCACAGAATTATATTTTAAGGAAGCAGATCTTTAGCAAGCTGCTCCAAAGAAGGTAAAAATTATTTCAAATACAACTGATTAGTAACCTCATGGAAGCAAAAATCTAATTTACACATTTTATCATCATCAAGTGACTATTACCAGTCATTAGTCCAAAATCACCTATAGGTATTCTCTACCAGAATACTACAAAACATATATGCAAGAACATGATTTAAAAAAAAAAAAAAATCAGAAAAACAGACAATTGAAAACAGTATTTCAGACTTATAGATTTACTAAGCACCTGAAAATTACATATGTAATACATATCTATAAATTATATAATATGTGTACATATAGTATTTCAACATTGGTAATTACCAAGCAGAAAATTATGTTCATTAAGACAAAAATCAAGTGACACTGGTGACATAGCTAACTTTACTTCACAATAGTCAATAATTATAAAATTGCTGATCTATAACACTGTAAACACTGCTTTCTTAGACTTAACATTTTAAACACTAACTTCTGATGCACTACCATACAAAAGCTTCTGTTATTTATGACAAATTAGATTAATTTACTAAGTTCCTAGTCTATATCTGAAGCATGCAAATCATTACAGAGTATTTTTCATATGTGCAGATATTTGCAAGAAACAAGGATCAAAAGATAGACCACAATGCTGTACATAGACATAGCAGCATACTTCTTCCACATGGATGCAAGGATGCAGTATACAAGAAACACCCATGAATTTATTGCTTTTTTTGCTTTCTCAGACACATTCTCTTTGTGAACTGAAGTAACAAAAATCCATAAACACCGTGCTATCATTAACTAGTATGAATTATAAATGCCTCAAGACTGTTATTTGAGATCATTCATTTAAACTATAGTATCTACAAATAAATATGAATTTTATTAACAAGGAGTAAAAATAAGAAGCAATTTCTCGTACAAGCTGCAAGAGTTTGCCTCTGCAAATTCTTTAAGATGCTTTTAACATGCTTGTTCCTGTTTGGGTACACCCACATCACGTGCATAAACCTCACATATTTTTCATCCAGCAATTATTTATAGACTGTGTATATATCATTTGTAAATAAGGGCCCAGGGTACATCTCTGATGTATTCAAAAGAAAAAAGGCAAATTATTCCGTAGAAATTCTACTCCACAGTTTTGATAGGAATTAGTGGTTTATCCAGACTGGATGGAGAACTATGGCAGAGCTCTGCTCTGGAAATTACTCGCTGAGATGGACATAGGTGACTGTTGGTGATCAATATCATGCTGTAAGTAGGTTTCATTAAAACACATTAAAATAATCAAGTTTGCATATACAGGTATTCATACACCTCTCGCAAAAGGCATACTGATTTCTGAAGAGTACTAAATTTATTCTTTGGTAGCTGTGTAATTATTGGATGAAAAAATTTGCAATAATAGACAGCTACAAGAATTGATAAGCATTTATAATTCACAAAGTATAACAATTCATTTTTTAAATAAAAAGTGTCAACTGCATTATTTAAGACTAAGCAAAAGATTCAGTATTCAGTCAGCCACATGTTCATGTACACTTTTCTGTAATGTCTTCTTTTGTTATATATCAAATGAAAATACATTGGTTAAAGAATACGAATTGTCTAATTATTCATGAGAATTCAATTAACTTTTCTCACAATTGTGATTAATAATACAATGGAGTAGGAGAGGAGAAAGAGGGAACTTGAAAGCAGTATTAAGTGCACTACTGTCAAAATTGGAAATCATTGTTCCTTTATGCCCACATCATTAAAGACACACAGACACATCCCTGTCCTGTGCCATTCCCTGCCCTAAGAATGGGAAGGTTGTAATTTGTGTTTATATACACTTGCTGAAATATTAAATGAGAAAGAGAAAATATTTATAATGACTAAACAAAAGATGTAAAGACAAATACCCAGTAAGAACACTAAATACTGGTAAAACATACGCTGAATTTAAGTCATATTTAAGTTGCAGAACAGTTTCTCTAGGCTTCCTCTGCAGTAAATGTTCATTTACCTGAATCTCAGCCCTCTGGATGTTGAAAGCCCAGAAAGATTAATTTCCTAATCTGATGCTGAAAGACATACATTCTGAATACTTTTACAGACAATTTGCAAGATGTTTGAAATATATTCTATTATACACCTGAAGCATCTGTAATACTGACAAAGGTTTTGGCAATTTTGCTTTTAGGAGCACAGGAAGACAAAAAGCTGTATTTTCACTAAAGAAATGACATATTTTCTTAAATCTTTTTCTTAAAACTCTTTTGACACCCAAAACTAAAAGCATGCATCGCAATCACACCACTTTGTATTTTCAATTTCCTTGGCCAGATTATTACTTTCCCAAATTGACATAAAGATGTTTTCATACGAATTAAATTTCTCATAAGCCTTAATTGATGGAAACACATATTAGGTGGGTCCATATATATGAAGATATTTTCCTTTAATAAAAATATAGTATGTATTTCATCTGTCTGGTATTTAGAATATATTATGTGTGACACAGACAAGAAAAACTGGATTCTTAAAATTACAGTTCTTATTTTCTAAGTACAATTTGGTCCTAACCTTGTAATCCTGCCATAATACAATACCTTTGACCTGGGTCCTTTGTGAACAGCACTCAGCCTTGTGCACTCACAAGAAGTGTCAAGAAGGGAGTATAGAGCCCATAAGGCCCCTGGTAAATACACAGAAATATTGATAATGCAGATTGGAAGATTTAGATAAATTCACTTTTAGCACAGAAGTCAAGAACCAAATTGTGCTGAAACTTCCTACACTGCACAAGGAAAAAGGCCTTTTTTTATTAATTATTATTTCTTTATTAATTATTTCTTTATTATTAAGTACTCCAAAGCCATCGAACTTCATTCCACTGAATATCTCTTTCTCTGTTTACTTAAATGAAGCCAAGACTAACGATAAGCACATAAGCGAGCTGCTAATGACTAGGTAATCTGAATGCCTCCCACTCTTTAAAGGAGCTGCTTCTCATCTAAGAAAAAATATACACATAAAAAAATATACATATACTCCCACTTCAGGTTTGTGACCAATACCTATACAGCATTCTTTGTCTATTTCCAATTTAGAGGAAAAAATGTATTTCCACCTCTCACTTCCAACAGATACATCCCAGAGAAGGTAGTTTCTTTGTTTTGGTTAGGTTTATTGTTACAAGACAAACACCTCTGCTAGTTTCTTACAAGGTGATACCTGACAAAATTAACTAACATGAGAAGCAATGCATGTCTCAGTGGTCTGAAGAAAAAAAATTCAAAACAAAGCAAGTAGAACAATCCCTAGACACTTTTGTCCCAGACACAACTCCATGCTAGATTTTTCCCCAGGAAAAAAAAAAAAAATCTGGCCAAAAACATTCCAGCTCTTCTCTATCTGCAGTTTCATCTCCGTTCTCTCCCCACAATTTTCTTTCCCTCAATGATGCCAGTGAAACTGATTGCAGAATTATGCCCTGAACTGGATCAGTGCAATTTTAAATCAGTGCTTTTTAAACCCAAATTACTTCCCTAATTTGGCTGAGCAGTCAGTCAGCCCAATTGCTACACTAGCACAACTGAAACTGTGACAAACCTTAGGAAAGGCAGAGCATTAGTTTGGTTTTTGCTTTGTGGTTGGTTTGGTTTTTTTTTTTTTTTGAGAGGGGGACAGCAGGGGGAGAACACAAACCAAAAAACAACCTGAAATAACCAAAAGCATCTATAGATACAGATTTTACTGCTTTCTTGCTTGCTTTAGGAGGATCTTGTCCTTTGCAGACAAGGAACCAATATGAAACCATTTTCCCAGGTGCTATTTGATGCATTTCTAAGCAGGAAACAATTTTAATGGTAGCTTCCAAAATATGGAATAGTTCATTTGAAAAGTATGTTTTAGCATTTGGAAATAATCTTACTTAAATGTAGAAGTTTTCTTATAGAGGACAATATAAAGAGAAGAGAAAGAAGAAACCAGCAAAACAGAAATTGATTTGGGGCTGGAATTTCAAAAGGGAAGCATACTTGCCACGTTTGAAAACAAAAACAAAGTTACAGCTAATGGTAGGTATCAGTCTCATAATAAACTACACCTCCAGCAGGTGCTGCATAAAAGCCTGCTTAAAAAAACCCAAAACATAAATTGTAGAATCATAGGCTGGTTTGGGTTGGAAGGAACCTTAAAGATCATCGAGTTCCAACCCCCCTGCCCTGGGCAGGGAGACCTCCCAC